>CAUYON010075245.1:0-15611 GCA_963573935.1 Arctocebus calabarensis | reverse complement strand
AATCTTTTTTTTTTTTTTTTTTTTTTTTTTAGACAGAGTCTCAAGCTGTCACCCTAGATAGAGTGCTGTGGCATCACAGCTCACAGCAACCTCCAATTCCTGGGCTCAAGCGAGTCTCTTGCCTCCGCCTCCCAAGTAGCTGGGACTACAGGCGCCCGCCACAACGCCCGGCCATTTTTGGTTGCAGCCTTCATTGTTTGGCAGGTCGGGGCTGGATTCGAACCTGCCAGCTTAGGTGTACGTGGCTGGCGCCTTAGCCCGTTGAGCCACAGGTGCTGAACCTGGATTCGTTAATCTTGAAGTGCTGGGCAGCTGCAGCTGCAGACCTTAGTCTACAGCACATACCAAACAATTCAGCTTTTCTTTTAATGTCATAACTTTTCTCCACTTTCTAGGAGTACTTACAGCATCGCTAATAGCCTTTTGTGTGGGGTTCTGGTAGTGTTTAAGCACCAAACATACTAGAAAAATATGTGGGCCGGGTGCGGCGGCTCACACCTGTAATCCCAGCATTTGGGAGGCGGAGTTAGGTGGATTTTCTGGGCTTACAGGTCTGAGAACAGCCTGAGCCAGAGTGACACTGTGTCTGCAAGTGGCTGGTGTTGTGGCAGGCGTCTGTAGTCCCAGCTACTCGGAGGGCTGAGGCAGGAGAATCACTTGAGCCCAATTGTTTGAGGTTGCTGTGAACTAGGATGCCATGGCACTCTACTGAGGGCGACAAAATGAGACTCTGTCTCAAAAAAAAAAAGAAGAAAGAAAACACATGAGAGCTAAGGGAGCATGTTTTGCTGTGTTTCCAAATCTCTTGGAGAGACAGACTGCTTACATGCAGATGGTTAAACCACTACTGGAACCACTTTAGCTCACCATAGTAGCAAGAGGAGATGGCTATGAAATTATTACAGTAGTACAGTGTGTACTACAGTTACAATACTGAATTTTTACATTTGTTTCTATTTCTCTCACCTAGGATGCTATGTGAGGTCTGTGTTTGTGTATGTTTTTATTATAAGCTTGTGTATATTTATTGGCAGTAAGTGATAACAGACTAATTAATAGCTGCATATATTTTATGTATTCGTGACACCTTTTAAAAGTTATTTTCAATATTTCTAGACTGCAAGATTCATCTGTGATTTTTTTCTTTGAACTGTTTTAAATCTGTAAAAATTTTTCCAGTGTTTATTGAAAAAAACCTTATAAGTGGGCCCTTGCCATTCAAGCCTATGTTGTGTTCTTTATTAAATGTACATTTTTATATAGTTTTTCCTTCTCACAGTGTTCATCTAAACATTACAAGAGTATTAATGATTTCTATTATGTATGTAGATTTAATCTTTATTATTTTTTGAATTTATGTTGTACTTTTTAAGGCTTACAATAGCAGCACTGGGAGAAAAACTGAATGATTACTGGAATGAAATGAAGGTGAAGAAAAATGCAGAGTATCCTCTAAATTTGCCAGTTGAAGATATACAGTATGTATATTTTAATAAATATATCAGCTCATTCTGAAATCAGACATGGTATTGGAGAGTATAATGATTGTACAATGTTTCACAAATTTATGTCTCTAACTCACAGTGAGAAATAAATTCTGCAGCATGAGTCAGCTAGCATGTTTCAAAATCCATGAATTAATAATATATACATGTATACATACACACAGGATTCATGAAACAGTGTTTACCCGTATGTGTGCGGTATGTTGTTATCATTTATTAAGTTTAAAAATGCTTATCATGGGTTCACCACCCATAGCACAGTGGTTACAGTGCCAGCCACATACACCGAGGCTAGTGGGTTCAAACCCAGTCTGGAGCCAGCTAAGCAACAATGATAGCTGCAAAGAAAAATAGCTGGGTGTTGTGGTGGACACCTGTAGTCCCAGCTACTTGGGAGGCTGAGGCAAGAGAATTGCTTAAGCCCAAGAGTTTGAGGTTGCTGTGAGCTGTGATGCCATGGCACTCTACTGAGGGTGACACAGTGAGACTCTGTCTGAAAAAAAAAAAATGCTCATTATGGCCAGATGGAGTGATTTACTCCTGTAATCCTAGCACTCTGGGAGACTGAGGTGGGTGGATTGCTTGAGTTCAGGAGTTTGAGACCAGCCTGAGCAAGAGTGAGACCCCATCTTTATTTTAAAAAAAAAATTAGCCAGGCATTATGGGGGAGTCTGTAGTCTCAGCTTTTCAGGTTACTAAGGCAGAAGGATCATTTGAGTTGAAGAATTTGCAGTTGCTGTGAGTTGTGATGACACCACAGTGTTCTACCCAGGGCAACAGCCCGAGACACTATCTCAAATAAATAAATAAGCTCATCCCAACACATTACAATGATTTCACAATTCACTAATGTATCTCATAGTTGAAAAATACTGATAATTGTTAGGACTCCATCAAAAGCCAAATTTGAGTTCAGATTCTAGTTCTGCTTAAGTGGTCATGTGATAGTAAATATGTTACTTGGTCTCTTGTAATCTTCCATTTCTTGTGTGTGTAAAATGAAAATATTAATACTTACCTCCTAGAGTTGTCAGAATTAAATAATATGTTGATGAGCACTTAGTAACACATAGCACATAGTGACAGTCCTATAAATGAGTGAATGAGTAACATCTGTATACACCGATATGGACAGATATCCCAGATATGTAATGAAAACAAGAAAGATGTAGTTCCTTGTATAAATTTCACATTAAAAAAAAAAATCCATGATAATTCTTCCAGGATTCTAAAAATGAATAATGATAATCTGAAACAAAGGGTTTATTTTTACTTTATTAACTTATGCTGGATTATTTTGAAGTTTTATATACATGTCTAAATGATTTTTTATAAACTAGATTTTAAAAGTTATTGGCATTAAGGTAAATTTTTCACATGTAAAATGGGCCTGCATAACTTCTTTCTGGGAATCATAATTTTCTTTCTTTCTTTTTTTTTTTTTTTCTTTTTTTTTTTTTCTTTTTTTGGTTGCAGTTGTCATTGTTTGGAAGGCCCTGGCTGGGTTCGAACCCGCCAGCACCGGTGTATGCGGCTGGCACCCTAACTGCTGAGCTTATAGGCGCTGAGCCAGGAATCAAAATTTTCAAATGAGAAAAATAGGAAAGCATTTTTGAAAGTAAATGTATACAAAGTTTATTTATTCAGAAATAAATATGCTATAATAGAGGGCAAAAATATGATTATATAATTAAAATTATTGAAATTATAGTAACTTGTTTTCTGTATTTAAGTGACTTATTGTGCTAATAAATACACTATAGAGTTGACATTGCAGATGCTCACTTAATATAAATTTCAGGGAAAGGCATTTGGAATTTTAAGTTGTCATAAAAGAAATTTAACAGTTTGATATTAAATAAGATATTTTAATCACTTAGTTAAACTTTTGAAGGTAGCAAGTGGTTGTTTTGAAAAATTTAAATGTTGTACAACAAAAATAGTTATGTGCACAAGGAAAATAAATAACAGGGCATTTTGTGGTAGAAATCATATAGAAAATCTAATGAAATATTTAGAGCCCATATTTCCATGTTAATATTTGTTATCATTTTCTTCCAGGAAACGTCCTGATCAGACATGGGTTCAGTGTGATTCCTGTCTAAAATGGCGAAAATTACCAGATGGGATAGATCAACTTCCAGAAAAATGGTATTGCTCCAATAACCCTGACCCACAGTTCAGGTATCATCTAGTTGGTAGTACCCTTTTTGAAAAGGCAGAAAATACTTTTCAAGATGTACGAGTAGGTGCTGTGTTAATCCCATGTAATTTTTCTGACTAGAAATTGTGATGTTCCAGAAGAACCTGAAGATGAGGATTTGGTGCATCCCACTTACGAAAAAACCTACAAAAAGACGTGAGTGTTATATTAATGTATGGTAGGGACAATGTCCAAATCACGAACAGTGATGTGTTGCCAACATTAGTTGATGCTTCCCTGAAGCCTAGAGGTAAAGTTAATGTAGCTGAAAAAGATTGTGATGTGGAACACAATAGCAGGTGCTTTAAAAAAAATTTATGCTGTAGATACCTGCTGTTTGTTTACTTTGTGTTTATTGCTGTCCTAACTATAGGTTACATAAGATGGTTTATATAAGAGTACTCTATTTTGGGGTCATACACAGATGAATCATGAGTTAATACTTTCCTTTACAAACTTATAGCGAAGGTATAACAGAGATGGTGAGATAGCCATTACAGCTACAATCTAGTACCATAAGGAAGCACATAAGGAGATACTGCTTCTGGCTGGGGGAGGAGTGGGCAGAAATGGATCATTGGAGCATGGATAAGACGAGAATGTACAGGAAGCAGTCACTCATGTGTTCAGTTTAACTAGAGTAAATATGTGGATGAGAATAATGGAAAATAGAGGTGGGATAGATAACCTGGGTAATGACAGCCAGGGTGACATTAGACTAGTTAATGTACTCTACCGAGAAAAACCCAAGTTCACTTAGAATCTTTCAGATAGCTTTTATTTGTAGTGTGCTGAGGTGAAGAAACAGAGGTCTTATGTAGTATTCTACTCAGTGGTCTGGCATTCATGCCTCTGGGGACGAAATAATTGAGGCAGATGTTAGGGTATGACTGAATTAAAAGGTAGGGAGTATTCCCCTGTCTTAAGAGATCACTGCTGGTGACAATGAAATTGTAATACAGTTATAATACATAGACTTTGGTGTATGTCTCACAGTAACTCAGTAGTGAAATGGCAGGTATGTCATTGGGGAATGGAATTGAGGAATAATAATGAAGTTAAATATGTTAATTTTTCATCTTTTTTTAAAGCAATAAGGAAAAATTCAGGATCAGACCACCAGAAGTGATCACTCGGGTAATTAAGCCTTTCATTTTATCTCTGTGTCTGATACTGGATAGTGCTTAGTTTAACCAATATGGAATGCTGAACCTGGGGCCTTAAGTAACATAATAAATTTACTCAGGTCACACTTTCCTCTTGTACTCTTCCTTGTCCTCCTTTCCAACTTTAACCTCCTAACAACATCATTCACACTTTGGTTTTATTGTTTAGTTGGGTATCTTCTGAGGAAAGGGAAACCATCTATTGGGAATCTTATTAGATAGGCAGTTAAGAAAAGTCATATTCTGGTGCTCACTTAGACAAAAATGGCAAGGGTTTTTTCTCCTTTGACCTCTCTGTCAGACCTTTCCATTTGTATTTTTTTTTTTTTTTTAGACAGTCTCACTCTATCACCCTTGGTAGTGTGCAGTGGTGTCACAGCTCACAGCAACCTCAAACTCTTGGGCTTAAGTAATTCTCTTGCCTCAGCCTCCTGAGTAGCTGGGACAATAGGCACCTGTCACAACACCCAGCTTTGTATTTTTACAGTTGTCATTGTTGTTTTAGCTGGCCAGGGCTGGGTTTGAACCCACCACCCTCCGTGTACGTGCCTGGCACCATAACCACTATGCTATAGGTTATGGCATAACTAACCTGAGCCAGGCCTTTCCATTTCTTTCTCAATGCTTACTACTGTTGAAGAGTCTTAGCCAAATATACATGTTCCTTGACTTATGGTGGGGTTACAACCCAATAAACCAATCATAAGCTGAAAATACTGTTAAGTTGAAAATGCATCTAATATACCTAACCTACCAAACATCATAGCTTAGCTTAGCCTAGCCTACCTTCAGTGTACCCAGACTACTTAGATTAGTCTACAGTTGAGCAAAATTATCTAACAGAAGTCTGTTTTATCATAAAGTGTTGGATATCTCGTGTAATTTATTGACTACTGTACTGAAAGTGAAAAACAGAACTGGTTGTGTGGATGCTCAAGTGTGGTTTCTACTGAATGGGTATTGCTTTTCACCACTGTAGGTTGATACTGTCTGTGCATGAGTGGGTAGTTGTACTTTGGGTGTTAGAGGTTTTGATCTGCGGATACGTATGTTTATCATTATATAGAAGTGTTTTCTAGAATAATGAAGGTTTTAGGGGGAGAATAGAATGAGAGGAAAGGAATAGTAGGCTTTGGTTTTTATTTTTAGAGACAGAGTCTCATTTCGTCGCCTTTGGTAGAATGCTGTGGCGTCACAGCTCACAGCAACCTCCAGCTCTTGGGTTTAGGCGATTGATTGTCTTGCCTTAGCCTCTCGAGCAGCTGGGATTAATAGGAACCTGCCATAATGCACGGATGTTGTTGTTGTTGTTGTTGTTGCAGGTTTTGCTGGGGCCGGGTTCGAACCTGCCACCCTCGGTATATGGGGTCGGTGCCCTACTCACTGAGCCACAGGCGCTGCCCTAGGCTTTGGTGTTTAAAGGCAGTATCTCTATGGCTATATTAAGTTCGTCTTAGAAAAATAAGTTTTTGTTTGTTTGTTTGTTTGTAGAGACAGTCTCACTCTATCGCCCTTGGAACAGTGCCATGACGTTACACAGCTCACAGCAATCTCTAACTCCTGGCCTTAGGTGATTCTCTTGCCTCAGCCTCCCGAGTAGCTGGGACTACAGGCACAGCCACAACGCCCAGCTATTTTTTTGTTGCAGTTTGGCAGGGGCTGGGTTTGAACCTGCCACCCTCAGTATATGGGGCTGGTGCCCTACCCACTGAGCCACAGATGCTGCCCAGAAAAATAAGTTTTTATTCTATTTTGTTAAGTCTTCTAGTATCTGGATCACAACATAGTAATTTTTTTTTGGTTTTATGGGCTGTACAGTCTCTGCATATTCTTTGTTTTGTTGTTGCTCATACTCTTTCAAAATGTAAAACCATTCTTAGCCCACTTGTAGGCTAGATTTGGCTCATTGATCTATTTGCCAATCCCTAGGGTAGCACAGGGAGTTTACATGTTGAGATGGTTCTCAATATTTTCTGGGATAAGGGGGACAGGGAAAATTATATCTTGTGTTGGGTATATCACATTAAAACAGTTCCTTTAAGTTTTGGGGGGGGGGGGTTTTGCCTCCAGCAGATTAATTCTGAACTGTTGTTTCGGACAACCCCTCTTGCAAGTCAAAGCTTTTCTACTGTGAAGGAAAGCGTTCCGAGAGGACCTTTTTCAGAAGTGGCAAATTCTTTCACAACAAGACTTTTAAGTAATCCTCAAGTTTCACCTCAGTCTGAACCTGAGAGCAACAGGTCAGTAACTATGATGTGTTTTTCAGCTTTTACTTGACACTTCCCTGGCAGTAATGTAGTTCTAGGGATTTGTAGGTTGTGCACTTATAAAAGGTCTTACAGACTTTACTTTTGCTTTTAATGTCCAAACTTACTCTGTCACCTATTTAAATTAGCTAAATAAATAATTGTATTCATGTGGAGTTTGATCTGATTTTACTTCTTTGAGCTTTTATATTTATAAAAATTCCTGCTTTTAAGGTGATCAGTATCTAAGAAAATGTTGAATCAATTAACAGTACATTATAATGTAATAGAATGAACAAAGGTGAAGAAGAAGAATGAGCATGTTGTTTAGGATCTAATCGACCAGACTGGCCACACTTGATGTTTTTGAAAGAAACAAGGTTATCTGAGATGGTGGGGCCAGATTTTCTAAAAAGTTTTGTAATCTTTATCAAATTCTCAAAGGGATTGTTGACCATACGGCTGATTATAAATTACAAATCACTTTTATGCAGATGTAAATCAAGAAGGGCATAATCCAAAATCGTTTGCTCTTTTGTAGCCTGTGTATTGATGATTTATTTTAGAGCTGGATTGCTTCTTAACTAAGAAATAATACAATAGTTTTTTTATTGGTCTCTTTAATATTCTTGGATTTTCTTTATAAAGATGGGTTCTGTAATTTATAGATAAGAGATAAAATATTTTAAAATTTGGCTTCCATCAAAATGGCAGACAAGAATATAGAGGGATACTTTTCCTTAAGAAATTTTAAAAACCTGTATTTATTCTTAAATTTATAAAACCAAAGTCTGTAAAATAAACTCAGCCTTAAGAAAGACAAATAGGAATTAGCCTGGTAAGAAAAATAATAGGGCAACTCTTAATTAAACAGAGCAGAATAAACAAGGTAATTCCTATAGCAGACCAAAGAAACCTAAAACCTAAGTAAGCGCTCTGGAGAAAGGCAGAAATCTGACAAGAAGCAAACTTATTTATTCCATAGATCCCTAGAAAGTTTCAGAACTTGGAAGTATTAGGTTTTGCTGCAGGTGGTATATAGGGGTGAAAACAAGAGGTTTCCTGGAAGTTTAAGGAAAAGTAGTTCTCTAGACCTCTTGTCAGCCTGCAGAGTCTTGTAACTCCTGCTCTTCTTCCTCTATCAGAAGATAAGAAATTTCCTTTCTGAAGCAGTTTTTCTTGCTATTCTATACTATTGGGAGATAAAGTATCAGTACAAGAGGGGCAACATTTGAACTAGGAAGTTCAGAATGGGAAATCTGTAAAAAAGAGAAGGAAAGGAAATCATACCAGAAAAATTTAATTTCTACTAAATACAGAGCATAAGATTTATTCCAAAATTTGTCATCATGACATTCTAGAACCCAAAGGACAAAGAAGAAGTTTTACAGGGAGGAAGAACACAGATTACATGCAGAAGATCAGGCGTCAGAATTAGAATGGCTGAAGCACTGAATGTTAAGTGAAAATAGAATGATGCTTCTAAATTTTTGAGAAAATAATTTCCAGTGTGGAAATCTATATAAATTTCAAACCAGCAATAAACTTGAGAATAAGGATGTTTTTATCACACAAAATTTTACATTTGCTATGTCCCATGTACCCTTTCTCAAGATGCTCTTGGCAGCTGTGCTTCCTCAATATGAAAGAGTAATTACAAGAAAGGAAAATTTTCCCTGAGATCTCAGAGGTATGATACAAGGCCCAAATAGTAAACCAGTATAAATATTTTCCTCCAAGTGTTGGAAAAAGTAGTTCATTGTTGGTAAATTTATAGGAAATTATGCAAATGAAGAAAATGAGGCAGTTTTCAGTTTAGGGAAAATTGTTTTATGAAAAAAGATAGGGAATATTGGTTTGTTTAATGGATTATTTTTGATCACTGAATATTGCTAAAAATTATTATGGGCAAATAAAGATGCTAATGCCATTTCCTAAACTTGAGAATACAAAGATGGTCCTGGTGAAAGTAATGTTCTTGTTTGGACATGTATGGATTAAAATACCTGGAGGACATCAAATAAAGAGATGGTTGGCAGTATATAGATCTGGTACTTCAAAGAGATTTCAATAGTCGATTGTTTTTTCATCTGTAAAAGGAGAAAGTCTATTCCATTAAATCAGTGGTCAATACAATATACAATATGTTATTTAACAAAAAAGAGTCTGGGCATTTCTTAAAATTTATAAAATAATTATAAAACTGTTAAAATACTGCATTCATTAGAATGATTACTTCATGTTCATCTGTTTTGTCCATATTCGGATTTTATAATCTTATATTTTATATATAAAATTTTTTCCAGCCTAAAACGGAGACTTTCTACTCGTTCGTCAATTTTGAATGTGAAGAATCGGAGATTGAGTAATCAAGCATTTGAAAATTCAGTTTATCAAGGTGATGATGATGATGAGGATGTCATTATCTTAGAAGAAAACAGTACTCCCAAACCTATAATAGATCATGAGGTTGAAGTGAAAGCGGAACAGAGTCACATTGAGCAAAGTAATGTTCAGGTTGAGTTTGTGGCTGATAGCGAACCTTGTGGCCAGACTAGTTCAACAAGCACTTCATCATCCAAGTGTGATCAAGGACATACTGCAGCCACTCAGACTGAACTACCAAGTTTAGTTGTTAAAAAGGAAGAAACTATTGAAGATGAGATAGATATAAGAAATGATACAGCAATACTGCCCTCCTGTGTGGAAGCTGAAGCAAAGGTACATGAAAGCCAAGAAACCTTTGATAAATCTGCAGATGACACTGGTTGTCAACTGCAAGAACTAAGAAATGAACTCCTTCTCATTACCCAAGAAAAAGAAAATTATAAAAGACAGTGTCATATGTTTACTGACCAAATAAATGTATTACAACAGAGGATAGTAGAAATGAATGACAAATATGTAAAGAAGGAAACTTGTCATCAATCTACTGAGACCGATGCTGTATTTTTACTTGAAAGTATTAATGGTCAATCTGAAAGTCCAGACCATTTGGTATTTCAGTATCAGCAAGCTTTGGAAGAAATAGAAAGGCTGAAAAAACAATGCAGCTCTTTGCAACATGTGAAGGCCGAGTGCAGTCAGTGTTCCAGCAGTGAGAGTAAAAGTGAAATGGATGAAATGGCTGTGCAGCTTGACGATGTATTTAGACAACTGGACAAATGCAGTATTGAGCGGGACCAGTATAAAAGTGAGGTGAGTTATATCATTCTAACATATAATCGTGGGAATCCAGATCATCTAAACTCCAAGGAACTGCCAAATGTGAGATTGGAATACTTAATAAACTATGTCTGTTACTTTACTGGTTCTCAGCTGCAGAGTGGTCTTCCAGGGGTACATGGAAATAATGTAAGGACAGTTTGAGTTCTTCAGGAGTCTTGAGGAAGTATGCATTGCTAGAAAATAATGAGTGGTGGCCAGACATGGTAAATGTCCCCTAGTGTGCAGAACATTGCTGTACAGTGAAAAAAAAAAGAAAATTTTTTTTCTGAGACAGAGCCTCAAGCTATCACCCTGGATAGAGTGCTGTGGCATCACAGCTCACAGCAACCTCCATTTCCTGGGACACGCGAGTCTCTTTCCTCCGCCTCCCAAGTAGCTGGAACTACAGGTGCCCACCACAATGCCTGGCCATTTTTGGTTGCAGCCATCATTGTTGTTTGGCGGGCCCGGGCTGGATTCAAACCTGCCAGCTCAGGTGTACGTGGCTGGCGCCTTAGCCCGTTGAGCCACAGGTGCTGAGCCAGTACAAGAAAAATTAACCTGCTTAGGATACCAGTATCCCCCTTAAAGACAGTTAATATAGTAGGAATTTTACTGTTTTTTTTTTAGAGACAGGGTTTTGCTATGTTGCTCAGGAGGCTTAAACTCAGCCTCCCAAAGTGCAAGCACTGTGCCCAGCCTATGTTCATTATTAATACATATGCTTCACAATAACCATTGGACATTGGAGATGAATGATGGTATCCTCATTTTAATAATGTATTCTGTGTTAGGATTAGGTTTGTGTGCAAGTAGTTTAATACCCCAAATAAAGTGTCAGCTCCATGGTCATCAGAGATACAGGCTCCATCTGCATTATCGCTTTGCTTCTCAACATGCAGTTGTAGTCTGAGCCAGCCATGATATCTACATTCCAAGCAGCAAGAAATTAAAGAGTGTATGGTTTCAAAAGTTTCTAACATCCATCTGTCACATCTTAGTTAACTGGGTATTGGTTGCCCAGGAAATGTAGTCTATTCTTCTACTGAGGAAGAAGGAGAAAAATGATAAATGGTGGGAGATGAGCAGTAGTCTCTTCATATGCCCCCACTTCAAATTCAGGTAGCTCCTTTGTATCTGTGTTTTTTATATTTTGTGTGTGTGACCTTCGAAAGGGTTTTCCTGCTAAAGAGTTTAGAAACCACAGTATAGTTTTCTACTGTCTAGAAGAACACGGTATTTCCTAGAAATACTGTGATATAACTAGTCATTCAAATACTCATCATAAAATATGGAGGGTCCTTGACTTACTGTGGGGGTTACAACCTGATAAACCTTTGCCAATTGAAAACGCATTTAATATACATAATTTACCTGACACCATAGCTTACCTTAGCCTAGCCTACCTTCATTGTGCTCAGGACACTTCTATTAGCCGATAGTTATGTGAAATCATCTAACACAAGGTTTGTAATCATAGTGTTGAATATCTTGTGTAATTTATTGAATACTCTAATAAAAGTGAGAAATAGAGCGGTTCTATGGGTATTTAAAGTGTGTGTGTTTCTTTGTTTGTTTTCCTTTTTGGAGACAGAGTCTCACTCTGTCACCCTGGGTAGAGTGCCGTGGCTTCATATCTCACAGCAACTTCAAACTCTTGGGCTCAAGAGATTCTCTTGCCTCAGCCTCCCAAGTAACTAGTATTATAGGCACCTGCCACAATGCCCAGCCAGTTTTTGTGGGGTTTTTTGTTTGTTTTAGTGGGGGAGGGGGGTTTCTTTTTTTTTTTTTCTCCTCTCTGAGACAGAGTCTCACTATGTAGCACTTGGTAGAGTGCTGTGGCGTCACAGCTCACAGCAATCTCAAACTCCCAAGCCATTCTCTTGCCTCAGCTTCCCGAGTAGCTGGGACAATAGGTGCCTGCCACAATACCCAGCTATTTTTTTGTTGCAGTTGTCATTGTTTAACTGGCCTAGGTCAGGTAAAAACCCACCAGCCTCGGTGCATGTGACTGGCACTGCAACCACTGTGCTACGGGCACCGAGCCTAGAGAGAGGGGGTCTTGCCTTTCCTTAGGCTGATCTCTGAACCCTCTGAGCTCAGATGATCCACCTAGCTCAACGTCCGAGAGTGCTAGGATTACAGTTGTGAGCCACCATGCTCAGCCCAAAGTTATATTTTCTACTGAATGGATATCAGTTTTGCACTATTACAAAGTCAAACCATTGTAGGTCAGGGCATGTCTACATAAAAATGAATATAAATTCACTGTTTTAACTTAGAGCAGTGTGTAAGAAGTGAAAGCCACTGACATCAACACAAATTAGGTGTTAGTATCCTGGGTTTTCAGTTTCTAGGTACCAGTTATTTTTAGTCAAGTGTTAATTAACATTTTGTATTCTCTCAATGTAAAAAGATACAGAGGTAAAACTAAAGAAATGAAGTTTTGGGCGCCACCCATAGTTCAGTGGATAGGGTGCTGGCCACAACACTGAGGCTGGCAGGTTCGAACCTGGCCCGGGCCAGCTAAAAACAACAATGACAACTACAATTAAAAAATAGCCGGGCATTGTGGTGGGCGCCTATTAAGTCCTAGCTACTTGGGAAGCTGAGGTAAGAGAATTACTTTTGCCAAAGAGTTTGGAGTTGCTGTGAGCTGAAACCCAGGGCGACATAGTGAGACTCTCTCAGGGAGGAATAAAAAAAACTCTCTCTACTAAAACAAAACCCCCCACAAAAACTAGCTGGGCAGAAAAAAAAAGAAAAAGAAAAAGGAAATTATTGGCTTTTTGGTATGTGTTTTGGTTATTTGTAATTTTATCAAGAAGTTTCTCTACATTTCTTAGCTTAAATTTGTACATTGGCATTAGTATTTTAAAATTTTACAGTTATAAAATTCATTTGTGTTTTCGTCAGGTTGAATTATTGGAAATGGAAAAATCACAAATCCGTTCACAGTGTGAAGAACTCAAAACACAAATTGAACAATTAAAATCTACAAGTCAGCAGATAGCAACGGATGTTTCTACTTCAAGTAACATTGAGGAATCTGTAAATTGTATGGATGGGGAAAGGTAATATTACATGAGCCATTTTGCTGGGGCTGTGGTTATGGTTGGCATACTAATTTTATCTACTATCAAGTACCATAGAGTTACTGTTTGGTCAGTAGAAGTTATTGATTGCTGTGACCTCAACGTTAGGAGAGAAATAAAAGGTAAGTAATCTCTCAGCGTACTTCCCTTCAAGTTGCTGATTGTTTAGGTTCCTTTTAAGAAGGAATTAAGCATTTGATTGGTCAGAGTGGTTTGGAGAGTTTTGCGGGGTGGTGGTGGTGAAAATTGATCTAGATCTTAAAGAATGGGGTACATTTGGCCATAACTAGAAGACAAGAGACTGTTACTGAAACTTTTTGAACCTGATTTGTTTTTTCTTTTACTTCTGTACTTGGCACTATTTATTTATGGGTTGCTGTTCTTATTTTACGATATGTTCTCCCTAATCTTTAAGTTTTAGGAAACACAACATAACTATAAATTACCACAGTGTGGGTAATATTAGAAAGAAATCCTGTTAAAGCAAGTAGACAGTAAATGAATGATCTTATCTCAGTAAGATGTAAAATGAGCTTGGGGTTCTGTTTAGATTCATTTTTGATAGGGGAGGAGACAAGTTCAGGGGATGGTGGGCGGCATGAGTGAAATGTTGATAGCTTACCATTGGAAGATGGTCATTAAAGGCTAAAATTGTGCAGCTCTACCTGCTAATAAATATCACGACTTGAGGTCTGAAAGATCGCTATTGTTTAGAAATAATCTCCTGCTGCCCTCATTTGACATTACTCATACTATTACTTTGTCTTTTAGCTTAAGTTTTTCAAGGATTTTGTTAAATTTGTAATTTCCTGTTCATGGAAATGGAAGAGCAGTGCATGGAGGCCAAGGGTCAAAGGAGGGTTGACTAGTGTTTCTGAAAATGAGGGCCACAAGCATCCGTAATGCTTTTATTTATTTGCTTATTTATTTATTTATTTTTGAGACAGAGTCTCAAGCTGTTGCCCTGGGTAGGGTGCTGTGACGTCATAGCTCACTGCAACATCCAACTCTTGGGCTCAAGTGATCCTCTTGCCCCAGTTTTTCTGTTTTTAGTAAAGATGAGGTCTCACATTTGCTCAGGCTGGTATTGAACTCATGAGCTCAAGCAATCCATCCACCTCGGCCTCCCAGAGTGCTAGGATTACAGGTGTGAGCCACCGCGCATGGCCTTATTTTTATTATTATTATTTTTTTTTTTTTGAGACAGAATCTCACTTCCTTGTCCTCTGTAGAATGCCCTGGCATTGTAGCTCACAGCAACCTCAAACCCTTGGGCTCAAGCAATCCTCTTGCCTTAGCTTCTCTGAGGCAGGGAACTCATCCCTTAGTCCCCTAGCTGGGACTACACCTGGCTATTTTTAGAGACTGGGGGATGAAGGGGTCTTGCTGTTGCTCAGGTTGTTCTCGAACTCATGAGCTCAAGTGATCTACCCATCTCAGCCTCCCAGAGTGCTAGGATTACAGGTATAAGCCACGGCACCCAGCTACTGCATTTTTATTTTTATTTTTATTTATTTATTTATTTATTTTTTTTTAGAGACAGAGTCTCACTTTATCACCCTGGGTAGAGTGCCGTGGCGTCACACTGCTCACAGCAACCTCCAGCTCTTGGGCTTAAGCGATTCTCTTGCCTCAGCCTCCCTAGTAGCCGGGACTGCAGGCGCCCGCCACAACGCCCAGCTATTTTTTTGTTTTGCAGTTCGGCCGAGGCCGGGCTTGAACCCGCCACCTTCGGTATATGGGGCCGGCGCCCTACTCGCTGAGCCACAGGAGCCGCCTATTTTTATTTTTTGTTAGAAACAGTCTCACTGTGTTGCCCTTGGTAGAGTGCTGTGGTGTCACAACTCACAGCAACCTCCAGCTCTTGGGCTTAGGTGATTCTCTTCCCTCAGCCTCCCAAGTAGCTGGGACTACAGGCGCCTGCCACAGCGCCCAGCTATGTTTTTGCAGTTTGGCTGGGACCCAGTTCAAATCTGCCACTTTTGGTATATAGGGCCGGCGCTCTATTTACTGAGCCATAGGCACTGTGGGCCCTGCATTTTTATTTATTTATTTATTTATTTATTTTGAAACAGAGCCTCAAGCTGTCACCCTGGATAGAGTGCTGTGACATTCACAGCTCACAGCAACCTCCAATTCCTGGGCTCAAGTGAGTCTCTTGCCTCCACCTCCCAAGTAGCTGGAACTAC
>CAUYON010075241.1:0-71362 GCA_963573935.1 Arctocebus calabarensis | reverse complement strand
ATATAGTGATCAAGAAAATGCCATGAAGGCTATCTGTAACAGTACGATCAAAACATTTCTGAATGTATATGAATCGTGCCCTATGATTGCACCAATGTACAGAATTATGATTCAATAAAATTATAAAAAAAAAAAAAAGTTACAGAGTATTGAGTGATCTGGCCAGGAGTTAAATGAAAGCAATCAGACTTTAGAAGCTGGACTCCTAACTCCTAGGCTATACTGTCCACATCAGAATCAATTTTTATTGTTTTGGTATGTGAAACTGATTTCATTTTCAGATATTTAAACTTAGGTTCAAATACCAGATATACTACTTGCTAGTTTTGTAATCTAAAGAAATAGGATTAAATAAAATGAATTTATGACAAAACATCACTATGGCAGTAAATAATATCAATTGTTTTTCATTATGGCTTTCCTATTCATCTTAATAGAATAAAATATATTGCCTTAAACTCAAGCACTAAAGTATTTAAAGTATTTTAAAATAATAAATGGCAATCAGAATCAGTAAAGCAACCATGTTTTTAAAACTAGAATATATTCCCTTTTTTGAAGGGTCAAGAGATAGATGTGTGGTTTACAGACATTCAATTAATAGGACAGGAACAGTTACAAAATTAATTACATATAATTATCACACAAAAGGAGGCAATTATATTACCTGAATGACAAAAAGGAAAAGTATTCAGTAAAGACAAAAAGCAGCAGCTCTGTACACTGACGAAAACAAGGTTACCCATGGTTAAGTTAGGAATAGCACACATTTATTTCAGTTTTTACAGTGACAGTAAAATAATACATTTTCCATTTCCTTAAAGCATCAGTACATCTCTTCAAAAAGCACACAGTTGTTATACCCTCATTTTTTTTTTTGCTTACATTTAAAACCATCCTTTACTACAGAAAAGTATAAGAGAAACAATCTAGTAGTTTTGAAGGTGATAAATGCCAATGGACAAGTGATCATATCAGAGTTATAGTTAGTATCTTTCTAACTTTAGATTAACCTTCCAGGGTGGTTAATCAGTTTAAAAACCATTCATTAAAAACCATTTTCTCTAGAAGCTTCTTTGGCCTCCTAGATTATTAAATATTTTATTATTAAGTATTATTAATTAATTATTAATTATTAATATTTTTATCAAATATTTATTATTATAATTTTATTAAATATTTTATTATTAATTATTAATAATTATAGATTATTTTATTATTAATAAAAATAGGCTCTGAGAGAACGCCGTTCTTCCTCTTTCACAGAACTTAAAAGCATGTCTATTTGCTTATTTAAGGATTTACTCTGTAGACTATAAGCTTAATCCATGAGGACAGGGCCATGTGGACTTGGTCAATGCTCCATCCAGGGCCTGGCACAGCGCCTGACATTTAGAATGCTCTAAAATATATATATATATATATATTTTTTTTTGAGACAGCCCCAAGCTGTCACCCTGGATCGAGTGCTGTGGCATCATAGCTCACAGCAACCTCCAATTCCTATTCTCAAGTGAGTCTCTTGCCTCCGCCTCCCAAGTAGCTGGGACTACAGACGCCCGCCACAACGCCCGGCCATTTTTTGGTTGCAGCCGTCATTGTTGTTTGGTGGGCCCAGGCTGGATTCGAACCCTGCCAGCTCAAGTGTACGTGGCTCACGCCTTAGCCCGTTGAGCCACAGGCGCTGAGCCAAATGCTCTAAATATATTAATCGTGTATTTGCGACATTATCCCAATTGGATGTATACTTCTTGTCTCTTTCTTCTTTCCCCTCTAATCTCTAGACCATTTTATAGAGTACTCTTAATACTCTTCAAAAAAGCAGAAGAGAGAAAACAAGTCAGGAAAAGCTTTCATTTCTGGACACTGCCTTGTCACTGTGACACCCTTCCATCCTTGAAACCATGTTGCCTCCCAGCAATTTGCTCTTCACTATATCAAATTTACCATGGAGTTAGCTATGATAAAAACTCTCTCATTGCTGTCAGAATGGTCTACTCCATTTTATAAGTATAGTATTCTAGAGTATTCTTCTTTAATATTTTCTCTACAAATAAAGTGCATTGCATTCAGTGTTCCATATAACTTGGTTATTTATTCATTGCATACTTATTGAATCTTATCTGGTCATATAGGTGAATGAAGAAATGAAATTCAAGATATAAAATTACAGTGATACAGGAGGAACATGCTCTAAAGATTTGCTTTCCAGCATTGAGACTATAGTTAGTGACAATATATTATATTCTGTTTGTTTTTTTTTGTTTAAGAGACAGAATCTCACTTTGTTGCCCTCAGTAGAGTACTGTGGCATCACAGCTTACAGCAGCCTCCAGCTCTTGGACTTAGGTGATTCTCTTGCCTCAGCCTCCCGAGTAGTTGGGACTGCAGGTATCCGCTACAATGCCTAGCTATTTTTTGTTGCAGTTTGGCCAGGGCTGGGTTCAAACCCACCACCCTCAGTATAGGGGACCAGCACCCTACCCACTGAGACACAGGCACTGCCTGACAATATATTATATTCTTAAAAATGCTAAGAGATTGGATGTTAAGTGTTCTCACCACAAAAATGATAACTAGGTAAGGTAAATCATATGTTAATTAGGTAGATTTAATCATTCCACACCGTAGATATACTTTGATACTTCTTGTATATAGTATAAATACATATAATTAGTATAAATAGATATAATATAGTATAGATACTATAGTATAGTATAATATAGTATAAATAGTATAGTATAATATATTATAGATACTATAGTATAGAATAATATAGTATAAATACATATAGATTAAATTATAATTAGATTTTGCATATAATTAAATAATTTAATTTATATGTATTTATACTATATTATATGTATTTATACTATAGTATTTATAATTTAATTTATATGTATTTATAATATAATTATAATTTAATAAATAGTATAGCATAATATAGTATAGATACTATAGTATATTATAATATAGTATAAATACATATAATTTAATTTAAGTAAATAAATTTGAAGATATAAAGAGATGGAGTTCAGGTGAGTTGCAAAATTATACATTAAAAAAATTAGGAAAACATGTTAAAATAGGGATACATTTCTTTTCTCTGTATTTAGTAAGGGAGAAATAAAGGAGTTGTCTGTACTCATTCTTACCATTTTCTTCTCATTTTCTCTTGAGCCTGCTTTTGTCAGGCTTTTGTCCATATCACTCCAATTAAAGAGCTCTTGCCAACATCACTAATGACTTCTCATGTACAAATCCTGTGTTCAATTCTAAGTCTCCATTTTATTTGAACTTCTTGACCTTTGGCACAAATAATTTCTGAAAGACTTTCTTGACCTGGACCACCACAGGCCCATTTAGCCATGTGCCTACATAATTTTTCCACTAAGCTGATATGTCCAAAGCTGAAGTCCTCAAAGTCTAGTCCTCTGCTCCCTGATTCATCTTATAACTTACATCACAAACTTTGGTGTCATCCTCTTTCATATATCTTTATCATCTTTTCATAAGTATTTATCCTAACAAAATGTTTTTAAAATCTAATCTTTTGCTATCACCTTCTCCATTTTTTAAAATTCTAGCCAACGTCAGCATTTTTTGATTCCTGCAATACTCTCCTTTTTCCTTATTGTTACCTACCTCCACCTGTCCAGTCTATTTTCACAACAAGCATGATGACATTTCACTTTCTGATTCAAAACTCTTCCCATTTTGGAATAAAATTCGAGTTCTAACAATGACCCAAAATGCCCTCTGTGATCTGACACCTGTTTATCATTCTGCCCTAATTTCTACCACTCTTAGTGCTCATTTAATTTCAGCTGCTCTTCCTCAAACACACAATGCTCACTCCTCTCTCAAAGGCTTTGCATTTGTTTTTGTTTCTGCTGGAATGCTCTCCACTCAAATAGTCACAGGGCCTGCTCTCTCACTCCATTTGGATCCCTGTTCAAACATCACTTTCCTAAGAAAAATAAATAGCCACTCACCACTATTCCCTTATCAGTTTTAATTGCATAGTATTTATTAATGCTTGACATCGTATTATACTTTTTAATAACTTTGCTTAATGATTGTTTCTTCCTCCCATTAAACACAAACTCCATGACAGCAGGGATTTTGTTTTGTTCCCTGTCATCAGTGCCCAGAACAGGGGCTGGCAACAGAGTAGGTGCTGCACAAGACAGTATGAAATGAATAGATGAAGGAATTTTCACAGTACTAGAAATGGTGGCAGTGAAATATTAATTATATTCAAAGTACTGAAGAAAAAATAAGTGCCTTCATTCAGCACACCTATTTTGAGTATCTCTTATGTATCTGACGTTGTGCTGAGTGCTTAGGATATTAAGACGTGTAAAAAGTAAGTTCTGTCTTTGGCGTTCTCATAGATTCCAAGTGATAAACGTGGAAACTTACACACCAGTCACCTCAGAACCAGAGACATAGAGTGCTCATGATGTATTAATCAACCCACAATCATCCAGGATGAGATCAGATATCTTATTTCACCCTCAGATGAAAGCAGTACCTCTGGGGGCTGGAAATTCTGTGATTGCTTTTGGAATAGAGGCAGAGTTTCAAAAGTGAAGGAGTTGTATCATTATTTAGGTTGTTTTCACAAAGTAGACAATCTTAAAATTTTGTTTACAATAATTTTCTTAGAAATACATTAACCCACATGATTGACCAGTCAATTTATTTTGCTTTGGTAGAAAAATAAAATAGCAGCCACGGTCTTCATGTAAAATAAAGTTCCATTGGTCAAACAAAAATGGCCAGAGAAAAGGCTTCAATATGAGGACAGTTTATATACAGGATTTTGCCATGTAAAATGTGCTCCTGTGTATGATTGATGCACACCCATGTTTTGGCCCCAAACTTTCAGGAAAACGCTCCTCGAGAAGGTGGCCAGCTCTCAGATGGGAGTCTCACATCTAGGAAGGGCTAGTGCTCCCCTGATAAATGTGCGGGTGGCACTACCCTCCCTGCGCTGCCTGCTCTGTGATGGCTGCTCCTTCTCTCCCTCCCGGGAGCCCTTCCCTCGCACACGTGTGGCCAGTGGGGTAGGAGCTTCTGAGACCTCTGGACCCGCAGGCAGCCTGGTGGATCCCTGGGGCCCGCTTAGGGCTCCTGGACCCCTCAGCTCAGCCAGGCCTCATCCCTGGTCCTGCACGGCTCCGGCCCTCCTCACCAGTCCTGCCCTTCCACTCCCCTGATCATTGCCTTACTTTCTCAGCTCCCACCACATCCCTGACCTCCCCCCGCACCCCGGCTGCCCCAGAAGGCCCACCGACTCCCCTACTCCCGAAGTATACTACCTGTATATAATGAGTATCCTTATTTTTCTCTCAAATATTTGGGAAAAAAGTACACATACACGGCAAAATACTGTAACCGACACACCTTCTAACACAATGAAGTTTATAATATTGACTAAGAATTACAGGTGTATAGTACTGGTTTAAGGAAAAAGGGCAGGAAGACAGGACGCAGGGAGAAACAAAAAGCCTGGAATAAGGGGTAGCAGCTGGGATCTGACCAGGCTCTCTCGGCTCAGAGCCAGAGGTGAGGGGACGCCGTGGCAAATTAGAGCATAAACCCCCAGACAAACAGAATATATCAGCACAGATGCAAAACGGAGGGGTATTTTTGTAAATTAAAGGAATTAGTGACTCTTGCAGCACATTTTTTACGTGCGTTGGTCCTTCACGTGGCCAGTTTAATTACGGAGATAGCAGCGTGTGAGTGACTTGGAAGATAAATGGCAAATTACCCTGGCTGGAGAGTGAGGGACTAGGAACAGAGGGAAAGGCAAAAAATGAAAATTCTAACCTGATTTATAGCTGAGCAGATTACAATTTATGCTTTGTGATTTCAAGCAACGTCTGTGCTTCCTGATTTCATCAGCACCTTGAAAATCCCAATCGTTAACCCCAAGTCCAAACCTCTGGGGGAAAGAAAACAGGACCCTAAAGACGCTACAACTAGGAGGAAAAAGTTTATGATGCTGCTTATTTTTTCTTACTTCTTTCGACTTATTAAGAAACTATAGAGAAAATTGGTCTCATCTCTGTTTATTTTCCAGCTCCTACAGTTTGGGATGTGGTTTTAAGCAAACTATTAATTTTAACACAATTATATTTCAATACAGTATTCTTGATTTCCTATGGATTTATTACAGTGGAGGGTTACTTAAATTAAAAATAGTCTTGTGACACCTTTTGTCTTACTTTATAATAGACTAAATTATATGATACGATGCAAAAAGTGAGAAAGATCTCAAAAGTAATTTATCTGCTCCACATTTGAATCCCTTTTGCAAATCTTGCCACATGATCAGCCATTCCTGTGGTCCAACACTTTGGTAAGGAGAGATTTGCTTCCTCAAATGGCAATTCATTTCATTTTTTGGACAACTTTGAATTTTACTTAGTTCTTTCTTGAACTGAGTGAAATTTATTTGGATCTTCACTGAAAATTCTATTTCGTTAGGCAGAAAGTATTAACATCACCTTAGGTACTTTCTCTGACATTTCCTTCTTTTCTCTTTCTTCTACCATTTTTTCCCCCCCCCTTTTTTTTTTTTTTTTGACAGAGTCTTACTCTGTTGTCCTGAGTAGAGCGCTATGGTATTATAGTTCACAACATCTCCAAACTCTCGGGCTCAAGAGATCCTCTAACCTCAGCCTCTGGAGTAGCTGGGACTATAGGTGCCCCGCTATGGTGGCCCACTAATTTTTCCATTTTTTAGTAGAGATGGGGTCTAGCTCTTGCTCAGGCTGGTCTGGAACTCCTGAGCTCAAGCAATCCACCTGCCTTGGCCTCCTAAAGTGCTAGGCCTAAAGGCATGAGCCACTGAGCCCTGCCAATTTTCTGTTTTTCTTTTTGTGTGTTGTTATTTTATATACACGACTGAGGTAAAGAGAAAAACAAAATTGAAATTTTAGGCAATTTAGTTACGTATCAAAAAGCACAAAATTATACCCAAAGAGTTACTGTGGATAAAACCTTAAATAAATTCATTTTTAAAAATTACTTGTCAGAAAATAAATAAGTTAAGTATATACCTTTGAAGAAACTAAAGTCCTAAAGAATCCAAGTAAAAGAAATGGAGTTCAAATAGGTATTAATGAAATAAGAAGGCAAAATAATAATTAGAATAGCTTAATAAAATTCAAAAAATTCAAAATTTTTTAAAAGAATACAATGCAAAAAAAAAAAAAAGAAAGTTGTGACTCTCTTATTAAATAATGAGAATGGTTGCGCTTGATGGCTCACACCTGTAATGCCAGCACTCTAGAAGGTCAAAGCAGGTAGATTGCTTGAGCTCAGGAGTTTGAGACCAGACTGAGTAAGAGTGAGAACCTGTCTCTATCAAAAATAGAAACGCTAACCATTGTGCTGGGCATCTGTAGTCCCAGCTACCCTGGAGGCTAATGCAAGAGAATCACCTGAGCCCAGGAGTTTGAGGTTGCTGTGAGCTGTGATGCCACAGCAGTCTACTCGGCAACAAAGTGAGACTCTTTCTCAAAAAATTAAAAAAAAAAGATAATGGCAATATACAAGACAGAAACCACAAAAAACGTACAATGGGGAAAGGGACAAAACCAAAAATAAACGTTTTTTAAAATTGTAATGGTATGTATATACAATAAAACCTCACAGTTGACCATCTTCCTACCATTGACCACTTCTGTGTGTTGAGTAGTTTGGGTGGTCAACCTACAGAGGTTCTACTATATTTATATAAATAAATTTGAAAAACAAGATGACATGGACCCTTTTTTCTAGGAAAATGTAAATGATCGTGACCAATAAAAATTGGTAGATAATGACTGAATGAACGATTAAATATTAAGCAGTTAGTTATATATCTAACACCCAAATAAATGATCAGTCTTATAAATTTTACCCAGCCAACAGATCAAAGATTAACTTTATATTGTTTAAAATCTAAACATTTAGAAAAGAATATAAAAATAGAGAAAACTGGTTAATACAATCTATGTGCATTATTTAACCCTGATAGAAAGTCTGGATACGGTAGTGCAATTAAAGACCAATGTCACTTATTATTACATATGCCAAAATGTTAAATAAAATACTGCCTCAGTGTATTAAAATAATTTCACATTATGAGTAGGTAGAAGGTATTTCTAGAACACAAAGTTGAAAAACAAAAAGAACACAAAGTTGCTCTACATGTGAACTATATTAAACTATCCATGAGCAAAATAAAGAATGCCAAAATTATTGAGTAAAAAGAAATACATATTCATAAAAATTATTCCTGAGCCCTTCACGTAGCTAAAGATACCTACCAAAACACAAAAGCCGGCATTACATTTTAATGATGAATTATTAAATTGTTTCTCTTAAACTAAATTAAAGAGGAAGACAAGACACTATTGTTGAGCATTCTTTGCCTTTTAGGAAAGGAGAGGGGTAGATGTTTTCAAACAAAGGAAGAATATGGAAGAGAGAAATGAATTGTAAAGCTTAAATATTGAGAAAGAAGATGCAAAAATGTTATTATTTTGACTATTACTTAAAATAGTCTAAGTAATGAGGAAAGTTAGAAGTATATATTCATGTAAAAATTAGAAAATTGAGTAAGGAGTGCTGATACAATTAAATGCAAATGTATATAATAATAATAGATGAATTAGATATTATAATATTAATTAATAAATTCTAACCTGCTTATCAGCAGAAACAAAATTTTTTGCTTATCAGCAAAAAATAATCTTTAAGGAATAATTTTATAAAATTATAGAGTAATGATTAAGATGATGGATTCTGTTATTAAAAAATTGTTAGAAATCCAGTCTAAATTACACCTGTGAATCCTTGGGTAAATCACTTGATCTTGCTATACTATTTGGTGTTCTGTAAATGAGGATAAAAACAGTACCTCTATTGGGCAGTGCCTGTGGCTCAAAGGAGTGGGTACCCGCCTCATATGCCAGAGATAGAGGGTTCAAACCCAGCCCCGGCCAAAAACTGCAAAAAACAACAACAACAAAAGTACCTTTACCACAGGCTTATAGGGAGATAAGACTTATTCTAAGGTATAGTAGGTTTAGGAAAAAAGATAAAATGATTTAATGTATATATTAAATGCTTAGAGTGACATCTAGAACATGGTAATTGCTTGATAATTTCTTATTATTGCTATTTTTAAAAAACTACATAATGTTAATTGAGACATAAAGGAAGAAATGAATGAATAATGGGACTGTTCTCCATAAGGATTGAAACATCCAATATTTTAAGTATATAAATCTCAACTAATCCCTAAAACAATTTTTTTTTTTTTTTGGTAGAGACAGAGTCTCACAGCACACGCATCTTCTGTTATACACAGAAGCAAGATGGCTTTCTAAAGGGAGATCGCTGGCCATAGCTTTTGAGATATGCGAGCTGCTCTAGAGATTTCTTTTAGAAAAACAGTCATCCCTGGCAGCACACACACAACAGGTCAAAAACTTGCTTATTTATGTAACATTCAACCTGTTGGGCAAACTCAATCTGTCGTTACAGGTTGGAATGACAACTGTGTTCAAGTTGGTAGATAAAGTGACTACATTCAAAGCTATGCTGGAATTACGGGGGTGGGGGTGGGGAATGAGTGAACACTGGGATTTTTTGACATGTTTCAAACATTAGCAGAGATTTTGAAAGAGAATGGGCTGACTTCTTTCTCCCAAATGGTACTCCATCACCTATCTCAGCTTTCAAAAGAGTCTGAGCATTACTTCCCAATGACAAAAGACCCTCCGACTGGGAAAGAATGGATCCACCACTCATTCGTGAATAAGCCAGTTGAATTGACTTTATCCATGCTAGAAAAGATAAACTGCATCACAGACAATGACAGCCTTAAAAGTATGTGTAAGTCAGTTTTAAATCTCCATGCATTCTGGATTAAAGTCAAGGTGGAATATCCTGTGATTCCCACAAAGCACTAAAATGCTGGCCTTTATTTCTAATATCCTATCTTGGTGAAGTGGGGTTTCCTGTAATGACAGCAACCAAAATGAGATTACAAAGTAGACTGGACATGAGCAATACACTTTAAGTGTCACTGCCTTCCATCATCTCTATATGGGACCATCTAGTTTCAGGAAAACAAGCTTAGAGCTCCCACTGACACTGCATTATGATAAGCAGTGTAATTACTTCATTATATATTACAGTGTAATGACTATAGAAATAAAGTGCATGATAAATGTGGTGCACTTGATTCATCCTGTAACAATCCCCAACCTTGTCTGTGAAAAAATTGTCTTCCCTGAAACTGGTTCCTGGTGCCAAAAAAGCTGAGGATCACTGCCTTCTACCGTTTTGTGTAACCACGTACACCCATTGTTCAGCTTCCACTTAGAAGTGAACACATACAGTATTTTTGTTTTTCTATTCCTGAGATACTTCACTTAGAATTATGGATTCCAGTTCCATCCAAGTTGCCATGAAAGACATTATTTCATTCTTTTTATGACTGGGTAGTATTCTCTGGTGAGTGTGTGTGTGTGTGTATAAATATCTGACGTTTTCTTCATCCACTTATCAACTGATGGGCATTTAGAATGATTCTATACCTTTGCAATTGTAAATTATGCTGTAATAAACATATGTGTGCATGTGTTCTTTTTGATATGATAACTTATTTCCCTTTGGGTAGATATACAGTAGTAGGATTGCTACATCTAATTATAGATCTGCTTTTAGTTCTTTAATGCATTTCCATAATGTTTTTCATAGATGATATATGAATTTTCATTTTTACCAATAGTGTATATGCCTTTACTTTTCACTGCATTTGCACCAACATCCACTTTTCTTGACTCTTTATTAATAGTCATTATAAAAAAGAGAAAGTGATATCTCATTGGGGTTTTATTTTGCAACTCCTGAACGATAGCCAAGTTTTGCTGAGATAACGAGTGAAGTTGACCGTTTTTTTTCATGTATCTGTTGGCTTTTTGTATTCCATCTTTGGAAAAATATTCATGCCTTTTACCCACTTTTTAATGGGGTTATTTGGCATTTTCCTGCTGATTTATTTGAGTTCCTTGTGAATTCTAGGTATTAGTCCTTCATTAGTTGTATACCACACAAATACAAATACAGCATTTCTCCAATTCTATAGGCTTTCTATTTGTGGGTTATTTCTTTTGTATGCAGAAATTTTAGTTTAACTAAATCCAACTTACTTTTTTTTGTTAGTTTGTTTTTGTTTTTTGTATTTGCTTGTAGAGTCTTAGTCA
This sequence comes from Arctocebus calabarensis, assembly GCA_963573935.1. Taxonomy (NCBI): domain Eukaryota; kingdom Metazoa; phylum Chordata; class Mammalia; order Primates; family Lorisidae; genus Arctocebus; species Arctocebus calabarensis. Next base: position 60,083 of record CAUYON010075241.1, on the reverse strand, counting down.
TAAGTTCTTTGTGCAGGCCAATATCCAGAAAAGTTTTTCTCTAAGCATTCTTCTGGAATTTTTATGGTGTCAGGTCTATTAACTCTTCAATCTCTCTTGAGTAATTTGTGTGTACAGCGAGACTAGGATCCAGTCTCTTTCTTGTTTAAGCACATGGTCCTTCTATTTTCTCAGCACCATTTGTTGACTACACACTCTTTCCACAGTGTATATTTTAGACTGCCTTGTCAAAGATCAGCTGGTTTTCAGTTTTTTGTTTCATTTAAGGATAATTCATTTTATTGCATTGATCTATGTGTCTGTTTTATGCAAGTGCCATGCTGTTTTTGTTACTACAGCCTTGTAGTATAATTTGAAATCTAGTAATGTGCTACCTCATTTGTTCTTTTTGCTTAACGTTGCTTTGGCTATTCAAGCTCTTCTTTGATTCCACATGAAATTTAGGATTGTTCTTTCTAATTCTGTGTAAAATGTCATTATTATTTTGATGGGGATAGTATCTGTAAATTACTTTGGACAGAATGGAGATTTTTAACAATACTGATTCTTCCAGTCCATGAGCATGAGATTATTTTGTGCCATCAATAATTTTTTCATCAGTGTTTTATAATTTCCCTTGTTTCAGTCCATCCTTAGGTATTTGTTTTAGGTTTTTTGAAATATTATAAATAGTATTGAGTTCTTGATTTGCTTCTCAGCTTGGTTGTTATTATTATGTAGAAATGCTACTGATTTATGTACATTAATTTTATAACCTGAGATCTTAATTTACTTATCAATGCTAGGAGACTTTCATAGAAGTCTTTAGGGTTTTCTACATGTAAGATCGTATCATGGGAAAATAGGGAGATTTGGATCCCCTTTTTTATGATCTGGATGCCCTTTATTTCTTTCTCTTGCATGATTTCTCAGAATAGGATTTCTGGTATTATGTAGAAGTGGTGAAAGTGGGCATCCTTGTTGTGCCCAGTTCTTGGGGAAATGCTTTCAACTTATCCCATTCAGTGTGATGCTGGCTGTGAGTTTGTCATATATGGCTTTTATTATTTTGAGGTATGTTCCTTCTATGTCCAGAAGGGTTTAGATCATGAAGGGGAAATGGACTTTATCAAATGCTTTTCCTGCATATATTGGGATGACCTTATGTTTTTGTTTTTAATTTTGTTTATATGGCATATCACATTTATTGGTTTGTGTGTACTGAACCATCCTTGTTTCTGTAGGATAAAACCCAGTTGATGACGGTGAATTATTATTAATAATTTTTTGATGTCTGATTGGATTCACTTTGCTAGTATTTTGTTGAGAAATTTTGCATTTATATTCATAAGGGATATATTGGTTGTAGTTTTCTTTCCTGGCTTTTGTATCAGGGTGATATTGCCTTCATAAATGAAATAGGATGTATTCTCTCCCCTTCAATGTTGTGGTAGTTTCAGGAGGATACCAATTCATTATTGTAGGCATAGTAGAATTTGAACGTGAATTCATCTATTCTAGGGTTTTCATTGTTGTTATTGTTATTGTAGGTTTTTGTGACTGATCCAGTCTTGTTACTTATTATTGGTCTGTTTGGAATTTCTACTTTTTCCTGATTGCTTGGCAGAATGTGTGTCTTTCTAAGAATTCAGCCACTTCCTCTAGATTTTCTAGTTTGTATGCATACAGATGCTCATAATAGTCTTGGATAATCTTTTATATTAATGTGGTATCAATTATAATGTCTCCTTTTCTAGTTCTGATTGAGCTTATTTTAATATTATCTCTTCTTTTCATGGTTAATCTATCTAGTGATCTGTTTATTTTGTTAATCTTTTCACAGAACCCACTTTTTGTTTCATTGATCATTTGTATTTTTGTTTGTTTCTGTTTCATTTAGTTCTGCTCTGTTATTTGTTATTTCTTTTCTTCTGTTACCTTCTGGTTTGGTTTGTTCTTGTTTTTCTAGTTCTTTGAGTTATGATATTAAACTGTTGTAATCCCTCTCTTTTGTTTGTTTGTTTGTTTGTTTGAGACAGAGTCTCACTTTGTCACCTAGGGCTCAAGTGATCCTCTTGCCTCAGCTTCTAGAACAGCTGGGACTATAGGCCTGTGCCACCATACTCAGCTAGCTTTATTTTTTTTTTTCTTTTTGCAGAGATGGGAGCTCACTCTTGTTCAGGCTGGTCTTAAAATTCTGAGCTCAACCAATCTACCCACTTCAGCCTCTAAGAGTACTAGGATTACAGGCATGAGCCACTACATCTGACCTTGTCTGTCTTTTTTATGTAACCAGTTAAGGCTATGAAATATCCTCTAAGCACTGCTTTTTCTATATACCAGATATTTTGGTGCTACTGTTGCTATTTTCTTTCATTTCAAAATAACTATTTGAGTTTCATCTTGATTTCATGATTGACTCAAGGATCATTCTCAGCAGGTTATTTGATTTCCATGTATTTTTATAGTGTTAAGCATTCCTCTTGGAATCAATTTCTAGTTTTATTCCATTGTGGTCTGAGAAGATATATGGTATAATTTTGATTTTTAAAAATTTACAAGTCTTGTTTTGTAATCTAACATATACTATATCTTGGAAAATTTTTGATGTGTTGATGAGAAGAATGTATATTCTGTAATTTTGGGGTAGAATGTTATGTGAGTATCTGTTAGGTCCATCTTTCCTAAAGTCCCATTTAAGTTCATAATTAAGTTTATTGATAGATTTTTTTTTCCTCCATGATCTGTCTAGTTCTATCAGCAAAGTATTGAAGTCCCTAACTATTATTATGTTGATTTTATTTCATTTCTGAGCTGGTAGTATTTGTTTTATGAATCTAAGAGCTCTGTTGTTAGGTGCAGATATATTTCAGATTGTTATATCTTCTTGTTGAATTGATCCTTTATCATTATGTAATATAATGGACATTTTTGGCCATTTCTTTTCACGAATGTTCACTTAACACATGTTTTATCTGATATAAAAATAGCTGCTACTGCTCACTTTGGGTTTTGATTTGCATGGAGTATTTTCTTTCACCCTTTTACTTTGAGTCTATGCAACTCTTTATAAGTCAATTGATCTCTAGGTGAAAATAGATATCTGGATGTGTTCTTTATCCATTCTGTTAATCTGTACCTTTTAAATGGGGCAATTAAACTGCTTACATTTAATGCTAATATTGGTAAGGAAAGTAATGTTCCAGTCATCATGTTGATTGTTACTTAGCTGTTTTGCATTCTCCCAGTGTTGCTGTTTTATAAAATCTGTGCATTTTTTCTTCTGAGTGTTTTTATTCTGGCAAGTATCTACTGTACTTTTTGGTGTGTAGAGCACTTTTGAACTTTTCTTATAGGGGAGGTCTAATGATAACAAATTCCTTTTGTGTTGCCTGTGTGAGAGGATTTTATTTCTCCTTTATTCATGTAGCTTAGTTTTGTTGGATACTAAATTCTTATCTGACATTTACTCAACTAAGTTTTAAGTGCTTATATACTCTTGACCTAGAAATTAGATCTCTAGAAACCTATTCTGTAAAAATACTCCCATGTATATTAATGTAATGCTTTAAGCATTGCATTACATTGCAGCGTTTTTCCTAGTCATTAAAGAGTTGAGGCACAGTAGAAGGGAGAACTATTAAAGAAATTATTTTTGTCTACATTATGTAAAACTATGAAACTAATAAAAATAATAAAATAAGCAAGCTATGGAAAAGAATATATTACATGATCTCACTACATATGGAATCTTTAAAAAGACTGAATATTTAGGTATAGAAAATAAAACAGTGTTTTCAAGAGGCAGAGGTAGTAGCTCAAAGCATTCAAAGTAAAAGATATGTAGGATGAACAAGTTGATAGATCCAATGTACAACGTAAGAACTATAGTTAAGTAAAAAAGAGTATATTTTATTTGGAGTTTTTGCTTAGTAGATTAGAGCCATTCTTGCCACAAAGGGAAAAGATGAATAACTATTTGAGTTTATGAATATGTTTGTTTCACTAGAGTAATCATTTTATTTTATATACATATAAATCTTATGACAGCTTGTTGTATGCCTTTATCATACACAATAAAATTCATTTAAAAAATGAACTAGATCAAGAGAGCCTATAGCTGGTGTTGTAACAATAACAAAGTCACAGCATAGTAGGGACATTATGTTCATATAAACATTGCATTCATGTACCACTTTTATAAATTTAAAATAAAAGATAAAAAGGAAGAGAAAATGTAAACCCATATGTAGTTCTAATCCATTTGAAATTTAGGATTCTGCAGGCATAAAACCAAATTTAACTAATCTTATATTAATTATTTATGAACTTTTGCATTTATTTTTGCTTATTTATCTACCAGCGAGGGACTAAAAGATTATTTTTGCACACTGAGATATACAGGATTAAAAATGTAGTCTGTTTTCATTTATATTATAGATTGAAACAATTTCAGACACATCCAGAAATAAGCATATGAAGGGTCATATTGATGCTAATAATTTTCAAAGATATTCTTTGTTACCTTCGCTAGGGCATAGATGGCAGACAAAAAATATTTTGTGGGAAGAGGGAGCTCACACAAGTAATTATCATTTTAAGCAGATGCATATTCATTGAAAATAAGTAATTATACATATGTTTATACAACATTTATAATTTATCAAGTTCTTTTTCATGTGATGTATCACATTATATAGTTAGTTTTATATCCTAAAAGATATTCTGCAAAATATGGTGTAAGAGAAAATAAAAACATTTTAAAGCTTTTCTGTTATCTTTTGTTAGTCATTATTAATCTGAATTCTTTAAGTAAGTCTAAATAACTACCAAGCAAAAGAAAAGCCATTTTTAGTACATGTTGAGTTTAAAGTGCTTGAGGAAGGGCCAAGTAGAAATATGGAGATGGCAATTTGTAGTCAAATCTAGAAGTCATAAAAGCATTCCCCATGTAATAATAATCCTCCCTTATTTGCTATTTCACTTTCTTAGGGGTCCACTGGGGTCCAAACATATTAAATGGGAAAATCCCAGAGATAAACAATGTATAAGTTTTAAATTATGTTTCATTGTCATGAAATCTCTTGCCTTTTCACTCTGTTCCACTTAGAACACGAGTTCCCCCTCTGCTCAGCATATCCCTACTCGAGATAGTATCACCCATTAGTCATCAACATCATTTGTTCCCAATATCCAACCATTGGTGTTGTCCTGAACGGATGATCTGGAGTCACCCAAAGCAGAAGATGCTTCTTCTGGTATGTCATCAGAAGGTCAGTAGCAGCTTAACACTCAGTCATAATGCCTGTCATTGTCCTCACTTCATCTTGTCATGTTGACATTTTATCATCTCATCAGTATAAGAAGAGGAGTGAGTATAGTACAATCGATATTTCTAGTAAGAAACAGAAACATACCAAATTAGCAAAGCTTTTATTGCAATATGTTGTTATAATTGTTCCATTTATTTATTATTATCAATCTCTTACTGTACCTAATTCATAAATTAGAACTTTATCACAGGTATGTATATATAGGAAAAATCATTGTATATATAGAGTTGGTGCTATCAGAATCCACTAGGGTTCTTGGAATATATCCCTTTCAGAAAGGGAGACTACTGTATAACAATTTGAGAGCCTCTAGAACAAAAATGGTACATATAGCTTAGACAGGAATGTAGGATTAGCCAGGGAAAGGCACCTGGTGATATTAACTTGGGAGGCATCAAATGTGACAGGATTGTGGAAGGAAAAGTATCCAGTAAAAGAAACAGAATCAAGAAATAAAAGTGTCACTGACAATAGAAAGGAGTATTCAAGATACAACCTAAAATCTTTCTTTTTCTTGGAAAAAGAAATTGAATTATTAAAAAATTAACATCATCTTCCTATATTCATCTTAAACATATTTTCCTTGGCCTTACAATCATTACCAGATCTAAACAGGTTCGAAATCAAGTGTCTCTTTCATACAGTTGAGTCTGAATACTTAATTTGTCGGTTTTGCTTGGAAATATTTTATGATTCAGTGAACTACTTGCCAATGTAATTGCAACTGAAAATCTGAGATGTCTAATTCATCTATTATGCAGTCACTTGATTGTCCTACTTTTCTGCAATTTTTCTTTTAAGATGTGATAATTTGCACCTCTTATATCTTTGACAAGTAAACTCATCGTAGATATATGTTCTTTATTAATACAGATTTATGGTTATTTGGTTGATATCAAAATTGGTTTGGATGTCCACTTCTTGAGGAGATTAAAAAACTCCTTAATTTTAAATGCGTTATTTAAATTGATGAAAGCTGCCTAATTTTTTTCTACACTATGCTAACTTTTAGAAGTAGAGAAAATTTAGAAATTCTTAAGATAAGCTTCAGAGTACTTAGATGAGTGTTTTTGGACTTATTAAGCTTTTCAAAGTAAGACCTTTTTTCACAAGGGCAGAATTATTCTTTTTTATGAGCTAATTTATGTGGTTTCAACAACAGAAATGGTCACATTAATTGAATGTCAAGTTTTCTTTTCTTCATACTACATAGATTCATTTGGTCTACAAAGGTTGTTTGGTTGAATTTACACAAGTTTAGCAATGTGTGCATGAAAGCTACATTTCTCCAGAATAAAGAGCTGATTTCTCAGACCCTAAAACATGCCAGGAGTTAAATACCACTTATCCAGTCAAAGAAGAGGTATTTTTGAAGAATTACAAAAGGAAAAAATAGACAAATATTATGGTCCAATGATTCTGATAAATAAAAATGATCCAAAATCTTCAACCCAGGAATCAAGTATAAGCAATGCCCAGTTTTCCCTGACTCCCTGGAGAAGAAATCATGGAAATAATTATAATACTGGAGAAAAGCTTAGCAAATAGGAATACAAGTCCCTGTACGATCTCTTGCAATGGAAAAAAAAATAAAACAAAGAAAATAATTTGCAGAGCCTTACACATGGTGTAGGTGGGTGTTGGAAGTTCCGATTGCATATTTGAACTCTCACACTTTTGGCTGTGTGCCCTCCTCCAGGGCAGACCCTGTCATCTTTTTGCATGAGACAGAATGAGGTGATCTGAACCTAGGAGTCTATTTCTTCCCTAGATGCATGTGTACAATTCCTATTAATTTTAATGAGAATTATGTTTGCACATTGAGGCAGGATAAATCCCTTTGGGAGGAATCTTGCCCTTGGATGCATACTCATAATTTCCATTAAAGGGACAAAACCCCAGGGGAACCATACATGGGTGCCTGAGGGCAAGATATGAACCTCTGCATAGAAAACATTGCACAAATCATCGGGTCATCCTGGACTTGCAGATGCCAAAAATATAAGAGGTTAGTGAATATGTATTTCAATCTGTATTCACATGATGTGAGTTTCTCAGAGTTAAGCCTTTAACTCATGGTTCCTAGAAAAAGAAATAACTACCAAACAATGGAATCCACTCTCTCAATTAGGATGTTGCTATATTGTAACTAATATAATGTGGGCAGTACTATACATTTTTAAAGAAGAAATAATACAACTGAAATGAAAGAGAAGAGACAGTTAATATAAGTTGTGTTAATGAAGAAAGTGACCTACTTTACCAATCTTCCTTCAACAGGAGTCATTGAAGATTGTGGACAATTTAAATCTTTTCATCAGTGAATCCTGTGTGAAAACTTTTTAAGTGGCCCTAATATATTATGAATAATCTCAGGGCAGAGATCCGTTTGAAGGAGATATGATTGATGGTCTATCATTCCTAATTCACTGTTTATACTGGTAGCCAGTCTACTGGGAAAATGCCTCATTCATCAGGGTATTAGTGAATTCAACCAACGTATGGCACCTTCAGTTTAACAAACTAAAGGAGAAAAGCTAAATGGGGGAAATTGACAACCATCTCTGATTCTATGATAATGCAATTAGGCTTCTCCTCTCCAGAGCTTTTGCTAATTCACAAAACAGCTTTAGTCGGCAGGTCATAAATATATGATCATTTTTCACACTTTGAAAAGTAATGATGCTTTGACATGAATCAATAAATCTTGGTGAAGTCCTTTATACTTTTATGTTCAGCATGCAAGTCAGTCTTAAAACTCGTGTGTATTAAATCTGACTTGCTATCCAGCCTGTGTTTACATAATCTAATTTAACAAAGTCTCAAATAAATGTGTAAATGAAGTGTTTATAGTAAGCACAAGGAAAGTTTCCCTTTCATTGAGAAAGTGTGATATGGTGCATCAAACTATTTTAATTTGCACCCTGAAATACCCATATTTGCAAATGTGCCACATAGAGAGAGCTGTTGCTCCTAAGTTTCTATATTGAGTTTGCATATTATGCTCAATAGCTGAATAAAAAAAATCTACTACATATGACACAGTGTGCAACGCATCATGTATCTGAAATGGATCTGTTGCAAAACATTAATAACGATCTGCTGGACAAAAAGTAGAAAAAATTTTCTCATCTTTCTAAAACAATTGCATAAAAATATGTGGCAAATATATATACATGTATTAAGTAGCAAATATACACAGCAGCACATTTTTCTAACATTCATAGTCCCACGTGCACTACAGGGAATAGGAAGATGGACAGGGTAATGAATACAGCAGGTAGCAAGCAATTCAGGCTTGCTTAAGAATGAATTATCAAACAGCTACAAATTGCCAATTTAAAGAGGTTATGCTATACAGTACATAGCATTTTATTTTTTATTCTTGGAATGGTTGACAATTTTCCTGGATGAAAACTGAAATGATACTAAATCATAAGTGTACCTGTTGGGCTGTCATTCCTATTAAATTCCCCCTTTGTTTCGTTTATTCACTGTTCATGGTTGCAAAAAAATGATGTGCTTTACACAGAGTGGACAGAGTGGGATGTTCATTGAAGACCTACATGACAACATATTTTTAAATTAAAAATAAAACAATTGTAGCCAGGTGTTGTGACGGGCACCTGTAGTTCCAGCTACTCGGGAGGCTGAGGTAAGAGAATCACCTAAGCCCAGGGGTTGGAGGTTGCTGTGAGCTGTGATGCCACAGCACTCTACCTAGGGCAATAAAGTGAGACTTTGTCTCTACAAAAAAAAATAAATAAATAAAATAAAATAAAATAGAACAATTGGTGTTTGGCTCATGAGTCTTTCACAGTCATTTGGAGTTGTTGATGAAAATAAATATTGCATGGAAAATTGTTTTTGAAATGTTCATGCATTGTGCTTAATCTCTATTATTTAATACTTGCTATGATGAGTAATTGATATGATATGTCATCTATATATATATTGTGTCTTCACAGTACAACATCAAGGGGGTGATGGAACATTGATTCCACTAATTGAAATTTCCATTTTATCCTGTGCTCTGTGAATCTAGCCTTAAGCATATATATTCCCTACAGGCACATGATACTGAGCAAAAGTAGGGAATGCCTAGCACAGATTCTTAATAATTTTAAATTAACTTGTGATTCTTCTAAAGGTAATTGGGGAAAGCCATTTAGAAAATGCTTTGTGCATGCTCATAAAGGGACACCAGTCAGTACTTGCCAGCTAATACCACAAAGGAGTTTATCACCTTCAGACCCTTGTATTATACATTGAACCCTCCCGACTTTCTTGTTACAGAGGATCCTGATTTGATTTCCAGGTAAAGTATGCAGTTCCCATATGCCACAATTACTTCAAAACAGACTGTAAAAAGCCGCATGAAACAACCTCCAAAATTATTGGACTGGATCCTGTGCCTTGCCCTCTAATTCTGATCATGAGTCTGTTGGAGGCCTGGCATCCATTTTATGAAGGTTCTTGCAAGGAAAATATTTGGATTAATGATATAATTTCATGACAGTTTAGTGACAGTAGGTCTAACCTCAGCTGAGTGACAATAGAATTGAAAAAGTAAACCAGTGGGAGAGACGAGAGGGTGGTTATTGGGGCAGCAGCAGGAAGGCTGCAGGGGTCACTCTGATTGTCACTTTCCCCATTCATCAAGCAAGGCCAGACTTCCTGAATCATTTCCCAGATGGGGCAGCTCGTTGGTTTAAACACCTGATATGAAGCCATCCGTCATCTGATAACATGATCACTGGGCTGCAGCTGGCTGGGTGCTCTGCAGCCCGAGTGCACATGTGATGGACTCCAGCCAGGGAAGCAGACTTAGTCAGGCTGCCCTCTCTTGATAGGATTTGCAGTCCTCCACTGGACCATAGAACAGGTGGAGGCTGAGAGAGAATGAAAAAAATTACCATGTGTTGCAGGGATTAGAGCCTTACACACTCACTACTCCACTTGAATACCAATCAAAGCCAGACAACCAACCTTGAGTCTGCCCAATCTCAGGCCTGGCCATAGAATAGAGAATGAGAAGAAATCCAGAAAAAGCTGGGAAGGCTGATTTTCTGCAATAAGAACAACTTTTAATACTCAGAACTTGCTTACATTTTTTTTTTTTAGGAAAACGAAGGCCTGAAGATGGGATTTTTTTCCTCTAAAATCCAACTTTCTTTGGTATTCTTTTAAAAAATAAACAAAGCATCACGAGCATTTTTAAAAGAGAACAGAAAAAGAGTAATCTCTACGGAATCATCACAAATCCTGTTATTTTATGCTCACCGTGGAGAAAAACTAATGCAACAAAGAGAGTCAGACAAAGAGACAAATTATGCGCACTTAAACTGAGCGTGTTTATTGCCATGTGAAATATGATTATGCTGATTTGAAATGTTTGCTGCTCAGACAGTCTAGAGCTTATTGGAATAAGGGATAACCTTTCATAGGAGAACATGGCTTTTACTGAATTCCATGATAGCACAAAAAATGGTTGTGCGCAAGGCTGACCTCTTCTCTCACCCTCGCGGACTGTTGTGTGAAACTATCCTTTCATTCGTAAAAATTAAAATGCCTCAGATATGGGAGTCCATAACTGAGATAACAAGTTAAGTAGCAAAGACTTAATCCTCTTATGTCCTTAGTGGAATAATTTAAAGAAGTTTATTTTGCTTAGCATACGACACTCCTTGTTGCCATAATTCCTAGCAAGGGTCCATCTAGTTTATTTGTCGTTCTCTGCCAACACTGAGCAAGCTTTTTCTTGTTCTTGTTCTCATTCTCTGTCTCAGATGAGTGATTTGGTGTCTTCACCCCAAGTGACTTTATCTCCAAGAAACGTCTCCATGGATATGACTTTTGCAGCTGTGCAAGGGTGGAGCCACTCCTGAGGCAGAGTCTAGATCTACTTTTCATTTTCTTTCTTTCTTTCCTTCCTTCCTTCTTTCTTTCTTTCTTTCTTTCTTTCTTTCTTTCTTTCTTTCTTTCTTTCTTTCTTTCTTTCTTCCTTCCTTCCTTCCTTCCTTCCTTCCTTCCTTCCTTCCTTCCTTCCTTCCTTCCTTCCTTTCTTTCTCTCTCTCTTTCTTTTCTTTTCTTTCTTTTTTTTTTGACAGAGTCTCACTATATTGCCCTCAGTAGAGTGCTGTGGCATCACAGCTCACAGCAACCTCAAACTCTTGGGCTTAAGTGATTCTCTTGCCTCAGACTCCCAAGTAGCTGGGACTACAGGCATCCGCCACAATGCCTGGCTACTTTTTGAGGCAGTTGTCATTATTGTTTAGCAGGCCCAGGCCAGGATTGAACCTGTCAGACTTGGTGTATGTGGCTGATGCCATAATCAGTACAGGCATCAAGCTCTACTTTACATTTTCTTCCCTTTACATTTTCTGTTCAGGGCACTATGTCTACCTCTTGAAGACATTTATGACAATCCTTGTCTACTCTTACTTAGATGGGACCATTAAATGACATTCATATGTATATATATATGTGTGTGTACACATATACATCTTTATACACATACATATATAACGCATATATACATGGACATATATGTATATATATGTATATGTGTGTGTGTGTGAGAGAAGTTTGGCCTTCCCTCCCCCAAGTTATAGAATAAATTCACTCTATAATTATAGTCAAGATTTGTGCCCTCAAAGTTAACATAGAATGTTATAAAGGTGTTACTGAGAGGAAATAAAGGACATATAGGGAAATGAATAAGAATCTAAGAGGGAATACATTGTGTAGAGATATATACAGAAAAAAGACAAGAAGGTGGAAGTTAGACCCACTCATGATTTCAGTATTGCTGCAACTCTCTAGGCACCTTTAGACAAGTTATTTAATTTCCCTGCACTGATAAAATGTGATTATTCAGATTTTTTTCATTCATACCTTTCTTAACTGTTTAGAACATTAAGCATGGATCTACATTTAAAAAGTTAACATAGTAGGCTCAGTGACCATTGCTCAGTGAGTAGGGCACCATATACACTGAGGCTGGTTGGTTGATCCTGGCCTGGGCCTGCCAAACAACAATGACAACTGCAACCAAAAAATAGCCAGGCATTGTGATGGCACCTGTAGTCCACCTACTTTGGAGGCTGAGGCAAGAGAGTCGCTTAAGCCCAGGAGTTGGAGGTTGCTGTGAACTGTGATGCCACAGCACTCTATCAAGGGCAACAGAGTGAGAATCTGTCGCAAAAAAAAAAAAAAAAAATTAACATAGTAAACTCTATATTAATAGTAATTGCCATTATATTGCTCTATAAATATTTTACAAACAAGAAGATAATTTATTCATAATAAATGGGGAATTTTTGCATTATAGTTGAATAATATTACTTGAACCTTACCTTGTGCCAGTTGCCATGCAAAAAATTAAAGATAAAAAGATGTTCACAACCCAGTCCCTATCCTTCAGGAGTATAGGCTAAGGTTGCACAAGGACAAAACCAATTTTCATTTTTACAAAATTCAAACATTTATCTGAGCAAAATGCTTGTCCACAGGTGAATACATCAAATAATACTCAAAATCCATTTAGGTTATGAAGCTTGAGTTTTCACTTTCCTTTTATTTACTATTATCGTACTTCTTTCTTAAAACTGTTCTCTAGTTTATCTTTGCCCTGGAAATGAACGTAAAATAATCTTTAAAATAAAAATCACCTTGGCTGAGTATTATGGCACCTGTAGTCCCAGCTGCTTGGGAGGCTGAGGCAAGAGGATTGCTTGTGTCCATCTGTTTGAGGTTGCTATGAGCTAAGTACCATGGCACTTTACCAAGGGTAACAAAGTGAGACTCAGTTTCAAAAATAATAAATAAATAAATAAATAAATAAATAAATAAATAAATAAATAAAATGTGCTAAGACTTGTTTTGTTACCTAACCTGTGATCTATCTTAAAAAAGGTCCAATGTGCTGTTTTGAAAGATGTATATTCTTCAGTTCTTGGGGGAAATGCTCTATACCTATCCATTAGCCTCATTTATTCTGGAGTCCCATTTATGTCCATTGTTTCTTTACTAATTTTCTGCCTCAATGATCTGTCTAGATTTGTCAGTACAGAGCGTTGAGGTACCCCATAATTATTTTGTTACTGTTTGTTTCTTTTCTTAGATCTGGTAGTATTTGTGTTACAAATCTGGGAGTCCCTGTATAGATGCATATGTATTTAGGATTGTTATACCTTCTTGTTGAATTAATTCTTAATCATTAAATAATAGCCATCTTTGTCTTTTTTTTTTTTAATGTTGTTTATTTAAAATATCGTTTATCTGATATACGAATATCTACTACTGCCCCTTTGGGTTTCCAGTGTGTGGAATATATTTTTCTGCCCCTTTACTTTGTGTCTGTGCAACTCTTTATGAGCCACATGAGACAGCAGACACTTGGGGAGTATTTTGTACTCATTATGTCAATCTGTATCTTTTAAATGGCGCATATAGACTGCTTCCATTCAGTGTTAATATTAATACTGTTCCAGTCATCATGTTGAGTTTTCTCATCATGTTTTGTGTTCTCCCTGTGCTACTGCTTTATAAGATCAGTGAGTTTTCACTACTGAGTGTTTTTACACCTGCAAATATCAACCATTCTTTTAAAAGAATGGAGCACTTTTGAGCATTTGCAGGGCAGGTCAAATGGTGACAAATTTCCTTACTATTTGCTTGTGTGGGAAAGAGTTTATTTCTTTTTAACTGATGAAAGTGTTGCAGGGTACAAAATTACTGGTTGATTCTTTCCTTCACTCTGACTTTGGCCACTGAAGGCTGTGTGCCTTGGTGACCTCTTTGCGATGAGTCTTTCTTGAGTTCATCTAGCCTCTGTGTCTGAACGTCTAAATCTCTAACAAGACCAAGGAATTTTCCTCCATTTTTACCTCAAATAGGTTTTTCAAGTTTTTTGCTTTTCCTTTTCCTCACTTGAGAGTACCTATGATTCTTATATTTGGGTATTTACATAATTCTGTATTTCTCAAAGTCTTTGTCCATTTCTTTTATTTTTATTTTCTACATTTTTTATCAACTGCATTGATTCAAAAGCCTTGTGTTCAAGCTCTGAAATTCTTTCATCTACTTGGTTTAATCTTTTTTAAGGACATTACTCCCCTATATTTTGAAATTCCCTAAATGGCTTTCATTTCCAGAAGTTCTGTTTTTTGTAAAACTATCTATCTCTTCAGTGAATTTTTCATTTATACTCTCATTTTTTTCTCATGTAGGCTTCTCAACTTTGTCATTAATTCTATTGAACTTCTATGTGATCCATACTTTAAATTCCATATCTGAAAGGTTAAGTTTTTTCTCTTGGTTGGAGTCCATTTCTTGTGAGCTGATTTAGTCTTTTGGGGGTGAGCCTATTTTATTCATAATGGTTGAGTTATTATGCTGGTTCCTTCTCTTCTGGAACCTCTCATCTCAGCTCAAAACATATAACTTTGTGGTTTACCTTTTCTCTTCTGCTAGAAACTCTGCTTCTCAGTGTAGAGACACAGAGGTACTTTTGGCTTATACTGGTAGGTACCCTGTATGGTGCTGCTGGCAGCTTGGGTCACTTGGGCCTCAGAACCTGGGAGAGTGTTCAGCGCCTGCACTGGTAGACCAGGTTCAGTGATCCCCAGTTCCCAGACTGCTGGATGATAGACTTGAGTCCTGCGATGACCAGACTGAGATCGGGCTGACAAACTTGTCCTTAAGCCTCCCTGAGTTCAGGTTTGGGTACAATAGTAACTGGTGGAATCAGTCTCCAGAATCATGTTCTGCTCCAGAATCATGTTCAGGCAGCAGGGGGATTCCCTGTGAGCCTAGGACAGGAATGGCAGTCTCTCTTGATGAGACTGGTATTCATAAGCTGCTCACGACCCCATGTCATGCTGGTGACAAAAGCCTCTTCTCTTTGGGAGACAAAAAAGCACCCATTTTCCCAGCTACAATCCTGATCAAGCTGAAGAAGATGAGGCAGATAGAGCTCAACCCACTGCAACTTGCCTACAAGGTAGGGTCCTGAAGAAGAGACAGGTGGGTCTAGGAAAGGATTGCTAGTCCCACCCTCCCTCAGGGTAGGTGATAACTTTTGTCCTGAGTGGCACATAAAAGTGTTTGACATGACCTTTTAGAGGGAAAGGAGGGAGCTCCCAGATCCCTGGAATTCTAGGTATGATAGGTATTCTATCAGAGGTATAGGCTTCCACGTGCCCTGGATCAATCGTCCTCAGGTGACCTTTGCCAGCACTAACAGCTATGGCTGTTCAGCAGCAGCAGGCAGGGGAAGAGAGGAGGAGGAGAAGGCCCAAAATAGCGGGGAGTTGGTTTCTTGGTTCCCTTCGTCCAAGAGAGCCCTCTGGTGTAATGTTACTTTCCTCTTGGCCAGAAGCAGCCCACCCTGAATGCCCAAGCCCCATGAGACTCACAGTTCCCCTGAAACCCACTGCTCCCAAAGGCTGCTGTGGTCCCAGTGGGTGCTAAGGGGTGTTGTCTATAGATCCAGCAATGTAGAGACCCAGGGGTTGAGATTCCCTGGTTGGGACAGCTGCCAAAACACTGCTTGTTTTTGAAGAGAGGGAAATGAGTTGCACCATCTTGCAGAACCTGGGTACAGGGGGCAGGTGCTGTTGAGGGTGTCCCCCTCTGCAAGCCTAGAACTGGCTGTTCGATAGTTCACATGCACCAAACTCTCATGTTTGAGAGTGAAGATGGCTCTTCTGTAGCATTGGATGGCTGGAACAGGGGAGGTCCCCATCTCAACATCTCTTGCTGAAGTGCCCAGCTTTAAACTCCCCAAATAATGCCTTTGTCCTGTAACCCAAGATGTGAGGCCTGTTCAAGGCAAATAGCATGGGCAAAATGCTGGGTGCAGTGTCACGTGTCATCAGCTCACAAAAATGTAGCTTGTAGCAGGGCAATGGGAATTGTTCTCAGAGTAGGTAGGAAAGGTTGGACTCCCTTGTCCTTCCTGAGCTGGGTAGAGTGGCAGCTGCATCAATCTGAAATTAGTTTGAAAGTAGGGTAGAGTTGTAGACCCCCAAACTAACACGGTGGGCCTGTGACAAGACTGCGGGGGTCCTTAGCAGGCAAACAATGTATGCACAATGCTGGGGGCTAATGCCATCTTCTCACAACTTATTCCTACAGTAGCCTGGGCAGGACAGTGGTATTGTCTTAAGTGTATATTGGAGAGCTTGGGCTCCCCTGTCTTCCGCAGCTTGGGGGTAGGAGTAGGGTAGCAAGGGGCTGCATCAGCCTGAATTCAGCCTGAGGATATGGTACTGTCCAGCTTCACTCTCAAATCTGAGCCTTGGACCTGTGACCAGGGAGGGTGAGGGCTTTCTCAGGTGGGCTGGTTGGTAGGAAACTGTGGGGAGTGCAGTTTGCTTGAGGCTCCACCCTGCAGCAGCCAGCACTGCCCCAGACGTGGGCTAGAAAACTTGATTGAGCTGCCCTCCTCAGCCAGGCAGAGGCTGCAGCCATGCTTAGCCCGAACTTAGCCTGAGGGTAGGGTCCAGCCCAGTGTCAAATGGTGCCTTGCATCTGTGACCAGAAAAGATGGGACCCCACCCAGGCAGGCAGAATGGTGACAAACTGCAGAAACTGCCGTCTGCTTATGTCTCAATCTTAGAAGCAGCCATGGTAGGGTGATGGTGACCTCACTGAGGGTGCATGGAAGTTTCTGTCTTCCTCATAGTGACTGCAGGTGCTGCTGTGGCTCCTTGGCGTTGAGACTTTCAGAATGGTGCCTGGCTCAACCACTCTGGCTCGGATGCCTGTAGGATCCTGTGTGATTTCCTTTCTGAAACAATCTGCAAACAGCTCCCTACCTTAGGCCAAAATTTGCAGGGGTGGAGAGTTTTTTTGTAGCCCAGATTCTTAAAGCTTATCTTGGAGAGTGGAGCTTCGGGGCTTTTACCACATCTCAGAGCTTCTCCCACCTCTTAGCAGTTCCTGGAGAGGCAAATTGTCCTGAACATTTTCTTTACTCACTTTCGGTGCTGTTTCTTACTTCCCTGGTGAATCCTAGTGTTCCCTCTGACATAATCTGTTCAATGTGAGAATGTGAGTATTATTCTGCCTCCTCTCTATGGAAGAGGAAGATAGTTCCTGGGTCTAGTCAGCCATCATGGTCCTCTTGTTGTGTTTTGAAAGTTCTTCGTACCTTTTGGATACAAGTCCTTTCTTGGGCCTGTGTTTTGTAAATATTTTCTCCTCTTTTGTTGCTTGTCTTTTTATCTAAGAAAACTTGAAGCTATGTTTCTTTGTCAAAATTTTAAAATAACCACTAAGAGAAAAGAACTAAAAACATTATAGGAAGCAAAATAGTATTCAAAGCTCTGAAAGCTCTAAAAACAGTATCTATTCAAAGATAAGAGAAAGTAAGAAAAATAAAGCAAACACAACATGGTAATTGGAAAGTGAAAAATAAAGAAGATAGAAATATGGGCACATACATCAATAACAACAAGTACAAACATATTTAACTCTTCTATTAAGAGGACTCTAGTATCAAGTGCATTAAAAACGTGTCACTTAGAAAAATAAAAAAAAGATACGTTCGTGCTCTAAAAATAATAGTCCAAACTCAGTTATTTGGGCAATGTTAATATCATATAAAGTTAATTTAGGAATTATCCTTAGACTAGACCATCAGAAAAAATGTAATAACACAAAACATCATATTAATATATTAAAGAAGAAATATAATTATATGAATGGATAGGAAACATAAGTTGACAAAATTCAACATGTAGACATAATGTTGCTGTGTAGCAGTTAAAATCAATTAATTAAGCTCTGAAAGCATCCCACCATGAATATATTTTTGAAATGTATTTAAAAGTACATAGGGAGCTGTTTAGGGCCAGGCACTGTGGTCCATGGCTATAATCCTAGTACTCTAGGAGGCCAAGTAGGTGAGTCATTGAGCTCCAGACTTAGAGATCAGCTTCAGCAAGAGAGGTTCTCAGTCTCTACTACAAACAGAAAAATTGGCTGCGTGTTGTGGCTGTCACCTGTAGTCTTTGCTTTCAAAATAGTCTAATTTCAGGAGATGGAACACCATTGTATTCCAAATATAATCTTTTACTAGGAAGTAGACTTAAGATTTAAATTTTTTCTCCTAATGTAGCCATAACTTGGTGCTCTACATACAATAGTTATTAGTAATGTCCATATAATTTGCACAATTCACTTAATTGTAATAATAACAATCAACACTTATGGAACATTTAGTAGAACTGCTTGTGGTAGAAATTCAGATGGGATAAATAAGGGCCTTATATTGTCTGTACTAGACGCGATGGTGTTCCATCTCCTGGAATGAGACTATTTTGAAAGCAAAGACTATAACACACGCATCTCAGCTCCTTCAATGTCTATAAAATGTCTCCTAAAAATTAGGACCTCAATAAGTAGTTCTGATTGTTGTTCCTTTTGCTTCTGATTTTGATCTTCTATATTAGAGATGGTGTCAAAGCCCTCTCCTCCTAAGAGGTAGTCACTTTTTAGTCTTTTTCTTCCCAGTGGATATTTTTCTGAACATTTTTCAATACCATAGATTATATAAACAGGACATTTTGTTTGCTAAGTTCTTTGTACATTGTACTATTTGAGATCATTAATCCATGAATAATAGACTATAACATTCCCCCTCCTCTTCAGCTTTTAATATAGGCAAATGGCCCTAGTGTTCAATACAATAAGTCACAATAGTGAAATCAGCCTACCATTCCCCTGGTACTGCAAGACAGATACGAGGTAGGAACAGCAGCCAGGAAACAGAAAGTGAGACAGAGACAGTGGCAAAGGGCATCCAGGGCTGGGGATGACTCCCAATTCACAGGACTGGAAGAAATTTAAAAAAATCTTTATAAACCTTTTCTTCATGTCAATTATAAGAAATTTTTTCATCTTTATTTAGTGAAATATTGATTCTTCTTCATGGCTAATTGCTCTAAATTAAATAAAATATTTATCAGAAATATTGTGAAGTACATTTAGAAATTTTCTTACACATGTGGAATGCTCTAAAAAGCCATTTATAGCCCTTAAATGATGGGCTCCATTTACACTTCAAGTTCTGTAAATGAACCAGAATCAAACATTTCATAGTTCTGAATATATTTAATAAAATTGTTTCTCTATGTTAACTATGCCTAATACTCAAATTTATCTTATGTTCCATTTAAGCAAAGTGAAATATAAGAGTGTAATGAAAACCAAGGTTGCGATGTAAGTACACAGTAGTAGAACCATTTATGGCAGATTTCAGAATAATTTTCTTATTGCTTCGTAATTTAACATATATGGACAAAGAAATTAGATGTAATTTTCTTTTGCAAGATAATTAAGAATTAAAGTGAATTTAAAAATATGTTTAATTCAATCATCTCTGAAATTTTCAAAATGGGCATGTATAGAAAAAATCTGAAGTCAAATATCTTTACTTTTGGTAGTCCTCAGGTGTGCTTTTAAACATAGAAGATGACGATGTTTTCTTTCTTTTTTTTTTTTTTTGAGACAGAGCCTCAAGCTGTCACCATGGATAGAGTGCTATGGCATCACAGCTCACAGCAATCTCCAATTCCTGGGCTCAAGCAAGTCTCCTGCCTCTGCCTCCCAAGTAGCTGGGACTCCAGGCGCCCACCACAACGCCCGGCCATTTTTTGGTTGCAGCCGTCATTGTTGTTTGGCGGGCCAGGGCTGGATTCGAACCCTCCAGCTCAGGTGTACATGGCTGGCGCCTTAGCCTGTTGAGCCATAGGTGCCGAGCCAGAAAATGACTATGCTTTCAAACTATAGAAGAAATTTTAGAAAAACTATGTGAGTATGTGTATGCATATGTTTTAATGTTGGTTAAAGAATAGCAAAAGCAACTGATGCATAATACAGCTCCTTTCAATAAGCCTCAGATACTTGATGAATTCTACTTGAAATTCTTATACATTTTCCTCTTTAAGATAGAGTGACATAGGCCTATAAGACCATGTAAAAATATGAGCTTGAATTGCCTTTAAAATGAAAATTAACAAACAAACATTTTCTAGGTTTTTGGAGTCCCTTCAACATCTACGTATGTATTCTCAACATTCGTTATCAGGAAAATGTAAAGGAAAACCACATCAACTAGGATAGTTATAACAACAATAAACATCAGACAATAACAAGTACTGGTGATGAAGTGGAGACATTGGAGCCCTTCAACTTTGCTGGTGGGAGTGTAAATTGTCTACTCAAGTCTTTTGCCAATATTGGAATTGGGTCATCTTTTTACTGTTGAGTTGTAAGAGGTTTTGTATATTCTCATTCCAGATATCCAGATATACGATTTGAAAATATTGTTTTTCATGGTATCCTTTGACATACCTAGTTTCAAATTTAGTGAATCCAATTTATATTATCTTTTCTGTAACTTGTGCTTTCAGCATTGTGTCTAAGAAATCATTCCCTAATCCAAGGTTACATTTCACATGCCTATTTTCTTTTAAGAGTTATATAATTTTAGTTATTACATGGAGGGGAAGGAAGGGGGGAGAATGGGTAGAGGGAGGGCAATTAGTGGGAACACACCTACGGTGCATCTTAGCAGGGTACTGGTGAAACTTATTAAAAGTATAGTATCAATGTCTTTATATAGTGATCAAGAAAATGCCATGAAGGCTATCTGTAACAGTACGATCAAAATATTTCTGAATGTATATGAATCGTGCCCTATTATTGCACCAATGTACATAATTATGATTCAATAAAATTATTAAAAAAAATTGAGAAAATATTCAAAAATGTCATTATAGTCATACTTAATAATTCAACTCTATAATTTTGCCATTTCCTTCTAAATTTTATATTTTATTATATATATATTTATATAATTATTCTAATGCTACTGTATGGATATGTCTTTAATTACTAGCAACAACAGTTGGGCTGATAACCAAGGTTCTTGAGAGACTCTGTAGGGTGAAACCAAAGCACTGGTATTTTTTAAATGCTCTCCAGGGGATTACAACATGTAGGCAGAGTTGAGAATCACTCATCCAAAAGGCTCTACCAACCTCACCTGAGCACATACTTTTTAATGTTGCTGGGAACACCTGCTACTAGTAACAAACTATCATAGTACAGACAAGTTCAAGGGTCTTCCTGTTTGATCCCTCTGCTCTCTCTCCTCAGGATCTCTCTTTAACTTCCCTTGAGCAGAATATCTAAGGCAGTAGTTTGCCTGTGTGTGTGTGTGCATGTCTGTGTATGTATAGTAGCAAAGCTTTTTATTCTTTTTCCAAATGAAATTTCCTTCCAATTTAACAAATGACACTGAACAAAGCAAACCTGATGAGAGTGAAGAACAGCAAGGAGGGCCCCAAACCCCTCCTTCTCCACCATCATCCAATCCCCAGGGCTTCCCAAAGCACCATTTCAAACTCTGCCTCTCAGATGCCAGAGAATTTCATTGTCTCCCTGAGTGGCTGCCAAGAGAAGTCTTATTTCAAATGTGACAGGAAGGCCCCAAGAGCAATCTGTTGAATTCATGCAACAAGCAACTCTACCCAGGAAGCTTTGGCTTTACCTCCACTTGCCATGTCCATGCTATGAAACACCAAGAACTGTGGACACTTAGCAGATTGCTCTCCTCCCACTCCTAGTGTGGACCTTTCTAAGCAGAACCTTTCCTATGGGTTAAAGAGTGAAGTGAACTATACAGTGCTCTCCCTTCTCTCTTATCTCCCTTTGCCTCCAAATCAGGGCTAAGTGCATATCCCAAGGGATCTGAAAGGATACTCATTTATGAGAGGGCAATGTATGGACTGAAAGGGGTGTAGGGAGTAAGGGGGCACAGCTTTGATAACATTGCTTCTGTGGTTTGGGGGAAGTGGTTGTGGGAATGTGACATAGGAGTCTTTGTTTTATTAAAAACAAAAGAAAAAAAGGCTGACTGAAAGCACATCCCCTCTCTGGCCACCTCTGAGTCTCCACCACTAGTCTTTGTATCCACTGTGCTCCCCTCCAGGGTTTAGAATCTGGCTACTGTCTGTGGTTCATCATACAAAAGAGAGCTTGAATGAAGGTGCTAGCTGAAAATTGAAGGGTGCATTAATGTTTCTATGTCTTTCAACAACCTAGTGGTTAATTTTAGTATTTTACAAGTCAGTAAGCAAAGTTTAGACCTTCACCAAGGTCACACAGTGCTAGAGAGAAGTTTCCACACCATACCTTTATGACTCCAGAGCCCAAAAGCTTTCTACTGCACTAGCTTGTCCTGAGGGAAAGCTGTTTTAGTTGGAGAATGAGGTAAAGAATGAGCAATTTGGAGAACAAGTGAAATTGGGGTCAGACCAGGCCTAAATGCTTTAGTAGCAGCTTCTAGGAAGACATAGGGAAACACAGCCTGCAGCCACCAGGAAGCTGGGAACAAAGGAAAAGGAGAAGGAAAGCATTAGAGACAAGCATTACTATCTTCAAAAACTTGAACACCAGCAGGGCACAGTGGCTCATGCCTGTAATTCTAGCACTCTGGGAGGCCAAGGCTGGTGTATTGCCAGAGCTCACAAGTTCAAGATCAGTCTGGGCAAAAGGAGACACCCCCCCTCTCTAAAACAAACAAACAAAAATAGCTGGACGTTGTGGCAGTTCCCTATAGTCCCAGCTACTTGGGAGGCTAAGGCAAGAGATTCACTTGAGCCCAAGAGTATGAGGTTGCTGTGAGCTATGACACCATAGAACTCTACCAAGGAGGACAAAGTAAGACTCCGTCTCAAAAAAAAAAAAACAAAAAACCTTGGACACCATTACCTGGATTCTGATACCCAGGAATGACTTGGGTTTCTGTAGGAACTAAATATATATAGCTCTTATTAATCGTGTGACATTTTAATCTGAAACATCTACATTTCAAATTCTGTGCTCATTTAAGCCTTCTGTTTGTTTTTGAAGAAGTTAGCAAAGGAAGTCAAGATAATCTGATCTGTCATAAGAGGTCAAACATTATGAAACTTTGCACACTGCTTAAGGCACCAATGTGATAATTCATTTCACAGAGATCACCAATGAGATTTACTTCCAGCCATATCTGCCCTGATCTATTTACATCAGAAATAGAAGCCTGCAAGTCACTCACTGACTTAGTGGTTTATTTATAATTTGTCATTTTGTTCTTCCCAGCCCTTGTGCATAAAAACAAAGAGGTTTTTTGTTTGCTTTTTGTGCGCGGGTTGGGGGTTTTGTTTGTTTGTTTATTTTGAGACAGGGTTTCTGTCACCTGGGTTGGGGTGCAGCGGCATCATCATAGCTCAAAGCAACCTCGAACTCCTCTGCTCAAGCAATCCTCTTGCCTCAGTCTCCCTAGTAACCAGGACTACAGGCACACCTCAACATGCCCAGATAATTTTTCTTTTCTTTTCTTTTTTTTTTTTTTATAGAAACAAGGTCTCACTCTTGTTCAGGCTGTTCTCAAATTTCTGGCCTCAAGTGATCCTCCAACCTCAGACTTGATTTTAACCACTTTAAACAATATACCTTAAGTAGAATTTAGTTCTAATCATCCTAATTCAAACAACTAGCTGGAAAAAAAATGTATAGGACAATCAGGAAAATACAAACAAACAGTGTGTTTGATGCCATTAAGGAACTTTTGCCTACTTTTTTGGAATAGTAATAGTATTGGGGGTAGTTAAATATTTACCTTTTAAAATTACAACTAGAAATATTGAGAAATAAAATAATATATTCTCTGAGATTTGCTATAAAATAATTTAATAGTTGAGGGAGGGAGTAGAGAAATAAGTGGGCAAAGATGGAAAAAACTGACTCTGAATTAATAGTTGGAGCAGCTGAATAAAGGATATATGCACGTTTATTATATCATTCCTTATCCTTTTGTTTATGTTTAAAATTTTCTATCAAAAAGTTTTGTTTTTCTATGAGTTACTCTAATCAGTGTGACATGAAAGTTTCAAGGACTTTGGAGTCAGAAAAACGGAAGCACAAATGCTAATTTTTTCACTAGTTAGGGGACTTGGGGCAATATTCTTAAGCTTACAGAGCTTCTGCTCTTTCATTTTCAAAATGATGAGACTACTTGTGACTTGTACGTCACAGAGATACTGAAAGTTAAAAGAAAATAATTCTATCACAAAATCACCCAGGGCCTGATGCATAGTAGACAATAACTATTTTTAAAATTATCGAAGATATTGAGCATGGAGGCAATTCAAACAAACTTGGAAGAGCATGTCTTGAGATTTCAATGGAAATCTGAACCAGAGTGAAGTAAACTAACAAAGAGGAAGAGGTAGAACCCTTTCACAGAGAGCCTGAGGTTAGAACTTATATTCCTAGGCAACAAGACAATTATTCGAACACAAAGGGAAATAACTTTCTATTTATTGTGTTTCTAAGGGAACCATTTTATCACTGGTGAAACAGTTCAGGCATAAATTGGACATGGTCTGCTAGGTCTCAGGTTCTATTCTTTTTCATATTTGAATAAGAAGTAGCAAAGAAGTATGTCTTTGGCTGGGGAAGAGGAAAATAGGATCTAGACTTTAAATATATATATAAAGATATATATATAATATATATATATATAAAGATATATATATAAAGATGTATATATATATATATATACATCTTTTTCTAATTAAAATTTGTGCTTTTTAAAGATTGCTTATGTGAAAAATGGATCCCCATTAGATAGCTATTTCACATCTGCTCTTTCTGCTATACTTGACCATTTGGTTACTAAAACCAGAACTCTAATAGATGTATTCAATTCTTATCTGCCCCAGTTCTCTGCCCACATACTTTCAATTGATTGCACCATCCATCAGTTTCATCTCTCAGCTATCCCTTGAAAATATTCCTTAAATTATACTTCCTAGTCACTACCTTACATCAGATCCCCAGCATCCCATACTTCAATTTCTGCTGCAATCATCAAACTGGTTTCTCTATCTCATTCTTCTCCAAATCACATTCCAGTTGGCAAAAATAGCCTTTCCATATACAATTCTGGTCATGTCATTACTCTGAGTAAAATATTTCAATAGTTCCTAACAGTCTACAGAAGTTTAAATTCCTTCGCCTGACATATAAAGACCATGTGATTTTCCTTTATCTGCTTTTCTAATCACATCTCCTCTTTGTGCATTCATATTCACCTTGTCCTTTGCTCTCTTGCCATACTGAACACCTGTCATTTTCTTCAAATATCATGTTCTCTTCAGTATTCTCTTGGCCATATGAAGATACGGTAAGAAGATAGCCATCTGCAAGCCAGGAAGAGTGCTCCACCAGACAAGATCTGCTGCACCTTGGTCTTGGACTTCCTAAACTCCAGAACTATGGGAAATAAATGTCTATTCCTTAAGTCATTGAATCTATAATATTCTATTATTGAAGAACAAACTGACTAAGACAACTGCTAAGAATGATGTTAGCTATAAGGTTTTCATAGCTATCCTTTATTAAGTTGAGGAAATTTGCTTGTATTTTTAATCACAAATGAATATCAAATTTTGTCAAATGCTGTTCCTGCATCTATTGAGATGATCACATAATTTTTCTTCTTTAGTCTATCAATATGGTGAATTACATTGATTTAGATTCAAATATTGAGTTGCCTTCACTTTCTAGAACTAATTCCACTTAGTCATGATGAATTATACTTTTTATATATTGCTACTTCTTATTTGCTAATATTTTGTTGAGAATTTGGAGGTTTATGTTTATGTAGGATATTAGGCTATAGTTTTCTTTTCTTATAGTGATTATGTCTGGTTTCAATATTAAGTTAGTGCTGGCCTCCAAAAATGAGTTTTCTATGCTAGCCTTCCCAGTACAAATTAGACAGATTTTTAATTTCCACCTACTAACTTTAAGAACCTAAAAGCAAAAGACTGACTGGGCATTGTGGCAGGTGCCTGTAGTCCCAGCTACTTGGGAGGCAGAGGCAGGAGACTTGCTTCACCCCAGGAATTGGAGGTTGCTGTGAGCTATGATGCCACAGCACTCCATCCAGGGTGACAGCTTGAGGCTCTGTCTCAAAACAAACAAACAAACAAAAAAGCAAAAGACCCCTTCAGAGTGACTTCCTGTATGAAAAGGAGTTTGCATTGACGAAGACTCTTTGGGGCATGAATGCCAAGTGATGAGGTAGACATTCTCATTTATTGAGGGATGGGATCCAGGGCACCAGCTCCTCAGTATGAAGAAAACGTTCTAAGCTTCAGTGTGATGTATATTCGCAGATCTCATTGGTCTAGTAAAAAACACATGCCAAATTCAACTGTCTGAGTCAATGTAATTGCTACTTTAATTTTGGTTTCAAGAAATACTACTCTCTCTAAAATATAATATCTTTATAGGTAGGACATATAACATATTCATTTTTATACTCTCAAAATTAGTACAAGGTTTAGACAATTATGGGAATTAGTGTGATTTATTTAATGAATGAATGAACAGTTTAAAAAATTAAAATTTGACTTTTAGTTCAGCTTTTCTTTTTATCAAATTCTTCTTATTTCAGAATAGAATATTCTCTGAAATGACATATGTATCAGAAAGGCTAAAATTTAAATCTTTCACTATTACTAGAAGTATTCAATTTGTCTTTGGGTTTTACAAGAAGAATGCCAGATCTTATTAAATATAAGTCATGGTTATTGGTTTTTTTGTTATTATTTTTGTTTAATGTTGGGTCTTCAATTAATTTCAAAATCATGCTGAACGCTAAGAAGTTTCAATTTGCCAGCTACATTATGTATAACATTATTGTGTATGCATAGTCTTTTTGCAGAAATATTTTTTGTTAGCCTTCAAAAATCTCCTTTAACTTTCAAAACAACTACAATTTTATGTTCACATAAGCTCTATTTCTGCATCCATAGGAAAAAGTCTACACAATTCTTTTTTTAAAATGTACTTCATGGGGGGAGAGAGAACGAAATCAAGGGGGGGGGCTCTGGTTGATTTCTGAATTCCATGCCTTCAAGTTAACTATTCAGGTTAGCTGTCTACACTACAATGACATCTACTGGAAGAACTGGGACTCAGCATGCAGAAATAATCTTTAAAAAAAATGACAGGGCAGCTTTTGATCTTCTTTTTTGATTACTGGCTAATAACATGAGTTACATGAGCCTGAATTTCTCAACAAAAGAGATTATTTCTTGTTGAGCTCTGTATCTCCACTGCCTAATATTGTGATTGTCACATTCAAGATGCTCCAAAAATTTAATATCTGATGATGAGTGTATTTGTCCACAGTTTAACTTTTTAAAAACATGGGCTCTACATTGGAACAATACTGTTAAGAGTAATTTAAATTTTGAAAAATCATAAAATAGGGGGGAGGAACAACATGGCCCACTGGAAGCAGCTTCTGACTCCTGTCGAAAAGGAAAGATAACCTCCAGAAACTGCCCAGTTGAGCTGAGGACTGGGAGCCCAGCCGAGAGAGAGAAGTGATAACTGCAGTTCACACCTGAGACAAGCTGCAACTTCCAGAAACTAAGCTTCAGGCAGAAAAACTGAACTAAAGTTTCCACCATTCTGAACTTCGAGGACTCCCTACCACCTTACTTGAGGCACCAGAAGCCTGACCTCTGCTGAAACTGAGGGAGGAGAACTTGAGCAGCGCCCACCCTCCCTATCTGCCAGACCAGGTGGCCTGCCAGGTAAGAGAGTCCGGGTTCCACCCAGCCCCCGCCAACCCCAAGGCCAGGGACGCCACTGTGACCCCTGTGCAGCTCCAATCCTCGGTCTACCACCGGCATCAGCCAGGAACTCCTCAGGCACTCCAGAGTGCCCCAATTTGCACCCCACCAGGCCTTAACCCGCTGCCAACAGCAGCCAGGAAGTCTGCTGGGATTCCCACATGGTGCCAATCGTGTGTGGTCCACCTCAGCCCGCAGCCCACTGAGACCCCTGCCCAGCTCTGATCAGTGCCCCAGGCCTACCACCCACAGCGGCCAGGAACTCCACTCCGCCTGGAATCCCACACGCCCAGATTGGCACCCCGCTGAACCTTGGTCTGCCACCAGCAGCCAGGAACTCGACAGGGACTCCTGCATGGCCCAATTGGCACTCTAAGGACTCCGAGGAGCATTGGCCCACTGCCAGTAGTGGCCAGGAACTCCAGCGAGACTCCCTTGTGATGTCAATCTATGCCCCTCCCGACCTCAGCCTGCCACCCACTGGGACCCCGCCTGGCTCCGATCCATGCCTCAGGCCCACTGCCCTCCCTTCAAAGCCCTCCTCCCAGCCAGAGACAGCTGGAGGCATGGGTTTCCTTTACAAAGGCCACCGGGTGACCTATCCCATGCCCTGCTGCTTGATCTGGACATCCACACTCCAGGAGCTGCTCCTGCAGCCAGAACTCCTTGGGTTTAAATTGTCCTCTAAAGAGGCATAGGTTGGCTGACTGGATACAAAAACTCAGGCCAGATATCTGCGGCATACAAGAGTCTCATCTTACCTTAAAAAGATAAATATAGACTCAAAGTGAAGGGATGGTCATCTATATTCCAGGCAAATGGAAAACAGAAAAAAGCAGGTGTTGCAATCTTATTTGCAGATACGATAGACTTTAAACCAACCAAAGTAAAGAAGGATAAAGACAGACATTTCATATTTGTTAAAGGTACTACTCAACAGGATGAGATTTCAATTATTAATATTTATGCACCCAACCAGAAAGTGCCTCAATTTATAAGAAAAACTCTAATAGACATGAGTAACTTAATTCCCTCCAGCTCCATAGTAGTTGGAGATTTTAATACTCCTTTAGCAGTGTTGGATAGATCCTCCAAAAAGAAGCTAAGTAAAGAAATTATAGGTTTAAACTTAACCATTCAACAACTGGTTTTAACAGACATCTACGGAACATTTCATCCTAATAAAATTGAATACACATTCTTCTCATCACCCAATGGAACATACTCCAAAATCGATCACATCTTAGGTCACAAGTCTAACCTCAGTAAATTTAAAAAAAAAACAGAAATTATTCCTTGCATCTTCTCTGACCATCATGGAATAAAAGTTGAACTCAATAACAACAAGAAGTTGCATACTAATACAAAAACATGAAAGCTAAATAACCTTATGCTGAAGGATAGCTAGGTTATAGACAAGATTAAGAAGGAAATGACCACATTTTTGGAACAAAATGACAATGAAGACATGAATTATCAGAACCTCTGGGATACTGCAAAGGCAGTCCTAAGAGGGAAATTTATAGCACTGCATGCCATCCTCAAGAAAATGGAAAGAGAGGAAATTAACAACTTAATGGGACATCTTAAGCAACTAGAGAAGAAAGAACATTCTAACCCCAAACCGAACAGGAAAAAAAGAAATAACCAAAATTAGAGCAGAATTAAATGAAATTGAAAACAAAAGAATTATACCAATAATAAATCAATAATATTGATTTATTATATCAATAAATCAAAAAGTTGGTTTTTTGAAAAGGTCAATAAAATAGATAAACCTTTGGCTAACCTAACCAGGAAAAAAAGAGTAATTTCATCAATCACAAATGGTAAAGACAAAATAACAACAGATCCCTCAGAAATTCAAAATATCCTTAACAAAATATTTGAACAAGAAACTTCACTCTCAGAAATATGAAAATCTGAAGGTAATTGACCAATACTTGGAAGCATGCCACCTACCAAGACTTAGCCAGAATGTAGTGGAAACATTTAACAGGCCTATATCAAGTTCTGAAATAGCATCAACTATAAAAAATGTCCCTAAAAAGAAAAGCCCGGGACCAGATGGCTTCATGTCAGAATTCTACCAAACCTTTAAAGAAGAACTAGTACCTATATTACTAAACCTCCTCCAAAATATAGAAAAAGAAGGAATACTACCCAACACATTCTATGAAGCAAATATCACCTTGATCCCTAAACCAGGGAGAGACCCAACAAGAAAAGAAAACTATAGACAAATATCACTAATGAATATTGATGCAAAAATGTTTAACAAGATACTAACAGAATCCAACAACACATCAAACAAATTATACTCCATGACCAAGTGGGCTTTATCCCAGGATCTCAAGGTTGGTTCAATATACATAAATCTATAAATGTAATTCAGCACATAAACAAATTAAAAAATAAAGACCATATGATTCTCTCAATTGATGCAGAAAAAGTTTTGACAATATCCAGCATCCCTTCATGATCAGAACACTTAAAAAAATTGGTATAGAAAGGACATTTCTCAAACTAATAGAGGCCATCTACAGCAAACCCACAGCCAATATCATATTGAATGGAGTTCAATTGAAACCATTTCCACTTAGATCAGGAACCAGGCAAGGTTGCCCATTGTCTCCATTGCTTTTCAACATCGTAATGGAAGTCTTAGCTATTGCAATCAGGGAACAAAAGGCGATCATGGGTATCCACATAGGGTCAGAAGAGATCAAACTTTCACTCTTCACAGATGATATGATTGTATATCTGGAAAACACCAGGGATTCTACTACAAAACTTTTATTTATTTTTTTTTCAGTGGTGGGATTTCAGGCACCTTTATTTACAGCAGATATTTCTGATTTGGGGGGAGGCTGCCTTTGAAACCTGTTATATCAGGAAGCTCTGACTCTCCTACATGGCAACCAGCAACATCATTTCCATTTGCCATTTACAAGGCTCTCAATAAATCCTGCTCTCAGGTTTCAGGTAGTCTGGTCACAGCCAGCTTGGGGGGACATTTAGGAGCTAAATCCTGTAGGGGACGTTTAGGGGTTAAACCCTGCAGCATGACTGGACCCATGAAAGGAGATTTTATAGTTGGGTAGTAATAGAGGTGAATTCATTTTATTACAAAAACAAACACCTCAGTCTTTTTTGTTCCTCATATAATGTATAAATAGAACAAATTATTTCCTATTATCATCATATATTTGCAATATAATCAAGACTGGCCATACAGGAAACTTAGAAAAAAAAAAAAAACTACTGTTTTCATCAAGAGTTTTCCTCTATGAGGGACTATACCATTCCTCAACTTTTACAATTTTTCTAGGTTTTATTGTATAAAATCATTCTGTGGTGACAATCACATGGGTCACCTTCCAGGTCATCAATATTGAGCTCTAGGCTTGGCATACAAGACACTGCGTTTTTCAGTGCCTTTGATGATCAATAATGAAATTGTTACTCTCCAAGAATTTCAGTAAGAAATAGTTTGTCCAAGAGTACTTCTTAAAAACCTGATCCTCTTCATCAGCCATTTATCATTTTTTAGCCAAGCAACTGGCACAGACTTAACATGTCTCTTTACCCTTTTTCTCTTTTTCACTTAAAGAAAAGATGGAGTAACAGTTTTAAAATCCTGCCAGAATTTTTATGATAACCATTGTAGATGAATAATGCAGGGTCCCACTGAAGTATCAGAAACTCATGCAAAACTCTAACAAATGAACACCTCATAACATCAGGCTATTCTGTTATTTTTTGTATTTTAACTAAGTTCTAATACAGGAAAGTGGCAGTCGTTACTTTTCATTGACTTTAGTATCTGACCTCAGGAAAGTTAATTCTGAGTTTTGGCACAAAGCAATGACAGATATTTCTGAATAAACAGTTTTTAAATGTTTTAGCCATTTGGAATGTATTGCCAACACACTGTCTTGTGTTAGCTGCACAGTCACTTCGTGCTGAGAATCAAAGAACCCTAAACTCTACAAATGTCTCACTTCACCAGGGCTAACTATGATTGAAGGATTTACTGTATAATAAAAAAATTACATAGCAACTTTTACCAAAGAGCAACTACTACAAAAGGAATGGCAGGAGAAAAATGACTTCACAAAAATAGAATAAAAAATTTGACAATTTTATTTTGCAGGAACTGACAAGGTTTTAGTGTTTAATAATTAATAGCACAACTGACCAAGGTCCAAGATATGAAGATACCATGTTCAAGCAACTAGGGGGTAAATCACTCTAAAAACTAACCATATAGTATGTGATCAGAATGCACATTTTATAAAATAAAACCTGTCTACATGTAGTAGTTAGTTGCAAAAAGCCATTCAATCTTCTCTTGGCTTGGAAGAAAGGTGTTCCAGATTTCAGTGTAAATTAGCAACCTTCAACTCTTTTGTGTGGCAGGTATCTTGCTTTCACCTTCCAGTTCTTCCATTCCAGCCTGTGTCATGACGTCTGCGATGTTTTTCTCCAGATCATTAATGCGACTACTCATATCATCAATCCTTCCAATGATCTGGTCAGACATAGTCTGAAATTTATCTTGCATCTGCTGCAGGAGGGTCTGCACCACTCAGGCCAGATTCTGAACCGTCTTGGGGTCAGTCTCAGCCATCTCCCCGGTTCCCAGATTGGCGGCGATATCTCAGACCGTCACCTACACTTACGTTTGTCCCATTCCAAATATCTTGTTTATCACTCAGTACACAGTAATTATTACATAAAATTGTTGGGTAGGCAGAGAGGCTTACACCTATAATTCTAGCACTCTGGGAGGCCAAGGCAGGAGGATCACTTGAGTTCAGGCGTTTGAGAGCAGCCTGAGCAAGACGGAGACCCTGTCTCTACTAAAAAGATAGAAACATTATCTGGGCATCATGGTGCATACCTGTAGTCCCAGCTACTTGGGAAACTGAGGCAGGAGGTTCACTTGAACCCAGGAATTTGAGGTTGCTGTGAGCTAGGCTGATGCCACACCACTTTAGCCTGGGCAGCAGAGTAAGACTAAATAAATAAATAAGTCTGTTGACTGAATGGCCTGGATCAACACTGGATTAAGCAGGCAAGGGTAGCAACAAAATAGGCAAGAGCTGAGAGCTAAGCTGGGGTCCTGACTTCTCACCCAGTGGTAGCAAAAGAGGTCACACTGTGGACTCAAGTCAGTGCTGGAAGCATAGGCAGGGAGGGATGGCTGTAGGCAGATGAGAGAAGTCACACAATAGGGTGGTCACATAAGGTCCAATTACACTGAGGGACCCAGACTTGCTCCATGGATGGTGCCTGATAATATTGGAGACATACCAACCTCTCTATTCAGAGTCAGTGTGAGCTTCTGGCACTTTGTATTTCTGTATCATTGCACCCCAGACTGCTTGAACTTTGTATTTCTGTATCCTAAGGCAAATCTTTTAATCCATCAAACCCTCAGTTTCATTGTCAGTAAACTAATGATAGTAGTATTCTCTGCATCATATTTTGTCATTCTCATTAAATGAGATAATTAATGTGTATTGTTTATCGCAGTACTTAGTGCACAGTGTGTACTCACCCTCTGGTGTCTGTTTTGTTACTCTAGCCACTAGTTTTGGTCTGCCTTGGGTGCTGTTTCCCTCTTAGAGAATGAGCAATGCCTGATTCACTCAACCGGGTTTCTGGCATCAACTTTGGAAACCCCTTCAGAGTAGGAATTGTGTCTTCTGCATCCAAATTCCCTCTCACTTAGCTATTTGATATAATCAAAATTTAAATGCCTGCTCTGTCAGGTAGTTGATGGCAATAGATACTAATTCTTTTTATTAAGTTACTAACAAATGACTTTGAACAACAAAGTGAATAGAAGGAAGCAAAATAGTTTGCTAACTTGTATAACAAGAAAATATTTCACTTGCAATCAATCATAGCACTTTGCCTAGCTTAGAGCTTTGCATAAATATTTATGTACTTGAATCAAAATGGCTGCAAGATATTCTGTACCTATTTTAAGTACTTGGGAGATCCAGAGTCAACAGTTACAGTCTAGCAAATCTCAGGCAGAGCTAAACCCTTGGACTGAAATCCTTTCATAGAAGGATTCACAGTCAAGCTGTCTTTTTTAACTAAAATAGCATGTCAATTATAAGTTATAGTTACAATAAATTAGTGTGTGGCCCACCAGAAAATAGCCAATTAAGCAATTAGAAGGAATGTATTAACTTCCTTGAGCTTCCTCTCTGTTCCAAATAATTCCTTTAGTGTACTTGAAATACAGTATTACCCTTCATTCCCAAGTCTTCTTCATTAAGGCACCTATGTATATAATTCACGTCTTTTAAACCAAGGATGTGACTGAATTATACTTTGTTTTCAACTTAAGAATGAGACTAATTTGGAAGAAAAATGTTAGGCACTTTAATTGGAAAGATAAAGAACCATTACATTCCTGGTATGCCCACTTAAATTGACATTCAGGCACATGGGCTGAAGACAGTCACACTGGCCCTTTGCAATGACCTCAGAAAGAATGTTGACCCCTCATATCATACTTTCAAATGTCAGACTTTATCTTTGAGATTCAGATCAAAAGTGCCTGGTTGTGAAAGACATTTTCTAGCCTGCTTGCCTACATATGAATTGTTTTAAATATAATGTTAGAAAAGGCTAGGTAATCTAATCACCTAGAAAAACCTCAAATTTGAGATGATCAAGAAGAAAGTGCATAGCAAGTGAACTACTCAGTAAAGAGTTCAGAACCAAGCCCAAATCTCCAGGCTGCTTCTTCCTTCATGTTCAAGGCTCTGCTTGATCAGGTCTATGTAGGGTGTGAGAATAAATAGATACATATGTAAGAAACTTGGGAAATCAGTTTCCATTCCACCAAGAGAGATATTTTTACACTTAACAGACATGCAATGTTTTTTATAACTTACTATGTACCAAGCAGCATACTAGGTACTAGATTCCCACAATATACATTATTATCTTTAGTTTCTAGCTGGGGAAGCTCAGGTTCAGAGATAAAGTGCCTTTCATTACACAGCTAGTAAGAAGTGGAAGCAGGGATGGAATCAGATTGGTTGGATTTTATTATGTCACCTTGCCTCTTAGTTAAAATAACAAGAAAACTTGTCTCAGTGCCTGTGGCTCACCTGAGCTGGCGGGTTTGAATCCAACCCGGACCCGCCGAACAACAATGACGGCTGCAACCAAAAAATGGCCAGGCGTTGTGGTAGGTGCCTATAGTCCCAGCTACTTGGGAGGTGGAGGCAGGAGACTCGCTTGAGCCCAGGAATTGGAGGTTGCTGTGACCTGTGATGCAACAGCACTCTATCCAGGGTGACAGCTTGTCTCAAAAAAAAAAAAAAAACAAGTAAACTTTTCATAATGTTTTTCTAGGAATCAGGGATGGATCCAGGTTTATGGAGTCTAAAGTTTATATAATTTAGGGGAGAGAACTTCTTTAAGGCAAAGAATATAAAATATCTTGCTTTTGTAAATTTTGCAAAAATATATAAGCTCATGAACACATTGTAAGGGCCCTCCCCTATCACTGAACTAGGGCAAGAAATAACTTCATTAATGTCATAGAATATCCATCTCTGCTGGATATTCCACACTTCAAGTTACCTCTGCCTGGTAAACAGAGTGAGAGCAGGTGCTTTTGTGATGCAATAGAATATTTATTTTACTTTTTTTTTTCTGAGACAGAGTCTCACTATGTTGCTCTCAATAGAGTGCTGTGGCATCACAGCTCACAGCAAACTCAAACTCTTTGGGCTTAAGCGATTCTCCTGTTTCAGCCTCCCAAGTAGGTGGACCTACAGGTGCCCACCACAAAGCCCGGTTATTTTTTGGCTGGTAGTTATCATTGCTGTTTGACAGGCCCAGGCTGGGTTCAAACCCATCATCTCCAGTGTACGTGGCTGGAGCCCTAGCTGCTTGAGCCACAAGCGCTGAGCCAACAGAATATTTTAATAGCACCAGACAATTTCTTCCACACCCAAACATATCCATCCACTGTCACTGGAAACTTAGATGCTGCTGGGCATTAAAGTATGTTAGTGAGAGCCTTCAACATATGAAGGTACTCTGAGTGTGGAATAGAATTGATAATTTGTCTCTTTCTCTTTTAAGTTCAAATGAATAAAGTTTGTTTGATGGACTTAGGTGGCCTAACCCAAATTAGGCAATAAGAAAGTACAACAAGATCCCCCTAGGAGATCATTTACTACAAAAATGAAAAAAGATAGGCTAAGAAAAAAGCTAAGAAAAGTGAACCTCAAATCTGGATCCATTGGTGCACCTGCTAAATCTTCAGATGCTTTTAAAGGGTACTAAGGTAATTCAAATAATAAAGAGGTAATGCACTTAACACAGCTATCCTAAAGGCAGGCTGAGGGCCCAGGGAATCATAAGAGTTTGAAGGTGGTGAGGGAGGGCCATATTTGGTGATCCCTTTGGACTACAATTGTATATCCCTCTTTCACACAATGAAGAATGACCATAGCCTATGCTGGGGTTTGCAACATCCTGGTGCAATAATTAGAGCATACAACCCAGCCTGAGCCAGAACTATTTGGCTTGCCCTATTTAACAGCAACCCTTAGGTCCACCTTCAGCTATAGTAGCCACGGCATGAATGGTCACTGGGCAACAGGAGCGTGGCCTGATCAGGGCAGTCTTCAGACTGCTTAGTGCACCAGGCATCTCGGTCAACGCTGAATCAGCAGCACATTCTTTAGTGATGGCATCAGAGCAGTTCTGTGGAGTCCTTTAACCCTAAGAGGACACACTGAGTTTTGGGTTTGCTAAGAAAGAAAATAATAGCTAGAAGGACAGACACTTGGACTTGAATCAGCCCCCTAGAGCTAATTGAATATACTTGGAAAGGAAAACTCGAAAAAGATTGGATTTCCTGCAGTCAAGCACAACATGCTAAATTGGATAGTAAAAGGAAGTGTGGTTAGTGAGGGTCAAATGAGGACATGTTTTTCCAGATTGCCTTCAACACTTCTTTGCCTCCTTGAGCAATGATTCAATAATCTGCATTTACTCATCTGTTTTCTTTTCTTTGGATCCCTCATCCTGAACCTTCAAGGACTTACTGAACATTTTACATA
Organism: Arctocebus calabarensis; assembly: GCA_963573935.1. Lineage (NCBI taxonomy): Eukaryota > Metazoa > Chordata > Mammalia > Primates > Lorisidae > Arctocebus > Arctocebus calabarensis. The sequence continues at coordinate 22,943 of CAUYON010075241.1, read as the reverse complement.
TATATTATCTTACACTAAATTTGCCTTAAAATTGGCTCAACAGCGAATGCTTCCAAATCAATAAGAAAAAGAAATCCATGGCTTGGTGCCTGTGGCTTAGCAGCTAGGGCGCCAGCCACGTACACCAAAGCTGGTGGGTTCAAATCCAGCCCAGACCTGACAAACAACAATGACAGCTACAACCGAAAAATAGCCGGGTGTTGTGGCAAGTGCCTGTAGTCCTAGCTACTTGGTAGGTTGAGGCAAGAGAATTGCTTAAGCCCAAGAGTTTGAGGTTGCTGTGAGCTTTGACACCACAGCACTCTATCCAGGATGACAGCTTGAGACTCTGTCTAAAGAAAAAAAAAAAAAAGAAAAGAAAAGAAAGAAATCCAAAGAAATGAACAAAGACATAAACAAGCAATTCACAAAAGAAAAAAATACATATGGCCAATAAACATGTGAAAAGATGTTCAGTGAAAAGATGTTCAGTCTCATTAAGAATTTTTAAAATAACATGGAAAAATCATTTTTGCCTGTTATATGGATAAAGATTTTCAAAGCTCAGGATTCTACTGTGGTAATCAAGACCTAAAACTCTTTTCTGAAAGGTCTCTAAAGCTTACTACCAGCTTAAATCTGTTAATTACTAATAGCTTAAATCTGATAAATTTTCAGACACTTTTTAAAAAGTACTAAGGTAGTTCAAATAACAGACTTATTCCTGTTATGTACAAAAGTTTCCATGACTTAAGTTTTTTAAAAATATATTTATTGAGGTATAATAGACACAAAATAAACTGCACATATTTAAAATGTACAGTTTGATCATTTTTGCACCCAGACCATCACCAAATCAAGATAACGAACACATCCATCACCCAAAATGCTTCCTCATGCCTCTTTTTAATCCTTCCCTCTTGCTTCTCCCTGTCTCCCACCTATGTCCTAGTCAGCTACTGATTCGCTTTCTGTTACTAAAGATTATTATGCATTTTCTAGAATGTTATACAAATGAAGTGAAATAATATGTACTTTTTATGTGTATTCTGCAACCCAGCATGGTTATTTTGACAGTCATCTATTCATTGCATGTATCAATAAAGCATATGCATGTATCAATAGTTCATTACTTTTTATTACTGCATAGCATTCCATTGTATAGATGTATCACTTTTTAAGATCTCTTCACTTATTGATGGACATTGGGTTGTTTTCAGGTTTTGACTATGCACAAATCTTTGTAAGGACATATACTTTCATTTCTTTGGGGTGAATGCCTATGAGTAGAATGGTTGACTCATACTATAAGCTTATCTTTAGCTTTATTAAGAAACTGCTGAACAGTTTTCCAAAGTGGTTGTACATTTTACATTCCCACTGAAAGCATATGAGAGCTTCAGTTCTTCCCTATCTTCACCAACACTTGATATGTTCAGTCTTTTTAAGTCTAGACATATTTTTAGGTGTGAGCATATATCTGTCTATAGTTTTATTTTTATCTTCCTGAGAACCAATAATGTAGAGCATTTTTTTTTTTTTTTTGCAGTTTTTGGCTGGGGCTGGGTTTGAACCCACCACCTCTGGCATATGGGGCTGGCACCCTACTCCTTTGAGCCACAGGCACCGCCCAGAGCATCTTTTTCTTTTATTATTGTTTGGGATTCATTGAGGGTACAAAGAATTAGTTTACACTGATTGCATTCATTGGATAAAGTCCCTCTTATAATTGTGTCCCACCCCCAAGAAGTGTGCAATATACCATGACTCCCCAGCCCCTTCTTCCTCCCCACTCCCCTTGCTCATCTACTGCCTTCATATTAGAATAAAATACATTGGATTCTTGCTTCTCTATTCTTGTGATGCTTTACTAAGTATAATGTGTTCCACCTCCATACAGGTTGATACAAAAGATGTAAAGTCTCCATCTTTTTAATGGCTGAATAGTATTCCATGGTATATAATCCATTCCTGGTTTGGTAGGCATTTAGGCTGTTTCCACATTTTGACAATTGTAGATTGAGCTGCAATAAACAGTCCAGTGCAAATGTCCTTATGATAAAAGGATTTTTTTTTCTTCTGGGTAGATGTCAAGTAATGGGATTGCAGGATCAAATGGGAGGTCTAACTTGAGTTCTTTGAGGATTCTCCATACTTCCTTCAATAAGGGTTGTACTACTTTGCAATCCCACCAGCAGTATAAAAGTGTTCCCTTCTCTCTACAACCATGCCAGCATCTGCAACTTTGAGACTTTGTGATGTGTGCCATTCTCAATGGGGTTAGGTGATATCTCAAGGTCATTTTGATTTGCATTTCTCTGATGATTAATGACAATGAGCACTTTTTTTTTTTTTAAAAGAGACAGAGTCTCACTTTGTCACCCTTGGTAGAGTGCCATGGTTTCACATCTCAAAATATCCTCCAACTCTTAGGCTTAGGCAATTCTCTTGCCTCAGCCTCCCAAGTAGCTAGGACCACAGGCACCTGCCACAATACCCAGCTATTTTTTTGTTGCAATTTGGCTGGAGTCAGGTTTGAACCCACCACCCTTGGTATTTGGGGCCGGTGCCCTACTCACTGAGCCACAGGCGCCACATGATGAGCACTTTTTCATATGTTTGTTAGCCATTCATCTGTCTTTTTTAGAAAAGGTTCTATTCATGTCTCTTGCCCAATCCACAGGATTGTTGGGTCTTTTTGTGTTGATTAATTTGAGTTCTCTATAGATTCTAGTTATCAAGCTTTTGTCTGATTCATAATATGCAAATATCTTTTCCCATTCTGAAGGTCATCTGTTTGCTTTGGTTGTTGTTTCCTGAGCTGTATAAAAGCTTTGCAGTTTAATTGAGTCCCAATAGTTTATTTTTGTTGTTGCAATTGCTACAGAAGTTTTCTTCATAAAATCTTTTCCCAGGTCATTATCTTCAAGTGTTTTCCACACACTTTCTTTAAGGATTTTTATTGTTTCATGCCTTATATTTAGATCTTTTATTCAACTTGAATCAATTTTTGTAAGTGGTAGTAGGTACAGGTCCAGTTTCAGTGGTTATGTGTTACATCCAATTCTCCCAACACAATTTATTGATTAGGAACTCTTTTCCCCAGTGTATGTTTTGTTTGGTTTATCAAAGATCAGATGGCTATAAGAGGTTAGTTTCATCTCATGGTTTTCTATTTGGTTCCAAATGTTAAGTGTCTCTATTTTTGTGCCAATAACATGCTGTTTTGAACATTTTGGCCTTGTAGTGTAGCTGAAAATCTGGTAGGGTGATACCCTCAGCTTTTTTTTTATTGCTAAAAAGTGCCTTGGCTATCTGGGGTTTCTTTTGGTTCCATACGAAATGAAGTTTTTTTCCCAAATCTTGAAAGTATGATGATGGTATTTCAATGGGGATTGCATTAAATCTGTACATTGCTTTGGGTAGTATAGACATTTTCACAATGTTGATTCTTCCCAGCCAATAGCATGGTATGTTCTTCATTGGTCAATATCTGATGCTATTTCTTTTCTTAGGGTTTCATAATTTTCTTTGTAGAGGTCCTTCACCTCTTTTGTTAGGTGTATTCCTAGGTATTTCTTTCTTTTTTTTAAGCTACTGTGAAAGGAATTGTGTCCTTGATTAGCTTCTCATTGTGGCTATTATTGGCATATACAAAGGCCAATTTTTTGTGCACATTGATTTTATATCCTGAGACATTGCTGCATTTTTTGATCACTTCCAGAAGTCTTGTGGTTGAGTCTTTGGGGTTCTCTAACTATAAAATCATATCGTCTGCAAAGAGTGAGAATTTGACCTCCTCTGCCCCTATTTGGATGCCCTTTATTTCCTTGTCTTATCTGCCTGTATTGGCTAGAACTTCCAGCACTATGTTGAGCAGTAGTGGCAGTAGAGGATAACCTTGTCTGGTTCCAGTTCTAAGTGGAAAAGCTTTCAGTTTTACTCCATTCAGTATAATATTAGCTATGGGTTTGTCATAGATAGCTTCAATCAGATTCAGAAATGTGTCACCAGGCCTAAATTCTTAAGTGTTCTAATTAGAAAAGGATGTTGAATTTTATTTAATGCTTTTCCTGCATCTATTGAGTGGATCATATGATCTTTGTATTTGCTTCTGTTGATGTGGTGAATTATGTTTATAGGCTTGTGTATATTAAACCAGCCTTGCATCCTTGGGATGAATCCTACTTGATCATGATGAATTATTTTTTTAATGTGCAGCTTTAATTGATTGGCTAAAATTTTATTGAGAATTTTTACATCTATATTTATTAGTGAAATTGGTCTGAAATTCCCCTTTTTAGTTGGGTCTTTTCCTGGCTTTGGTATCAGGGTAAAGTTTGCTTTGTACAACGTGTTGGGAAAGATTCCTTCTTTCTCAATTTTTTGGGATGATTTCTGTAGCATGGGTATAAGTTCTTCTTTGAAGGTTTGATAGAATTCTATGTGAAACCATCTGGACCAGGGCTTGTTGTTGTTGTGAGATTTTTTATTCTTTCTTTGATCTCAGTTCTTGAAATCAGTCTGTTCAAGAGATCTATTTCTTCTTGATTAAGTCTAGGGAAAGGATGTGATTCCACGTATTGATCCATTTCTTCCACATTATCAAATTTCTGGGCATAAAGTTTCTTTTTTTTTTTTTTTTTTTTGTAGAGACAGAGTCTCACTTTATCGCCCTGGGTAGAGTGCCGTCACACTGCTCACAGCAACCTCCAGCTCCTGGGCTTAAGCGATTCTCTTGCCTCAGCCTCCCAAGTAGCTGGGACTACAGGCGCCCACCACAGTGCCCGGCTAAGGGCATAGAGTTTCTTGTAGTACTCAGAGATGATCTCTTATATCTCTGTGGCTTCTGTTATTTCCCCTTTATTATTTCTGATTGAGGTTATTAGAGATTTTGCTTTTCTGTTTCTAGTTAATGTGGCCAAATGTTTATTGATTTTCTTTATTTTTTTGAAAAAACCAACTTTTTGTTCTATTAATTTTCTGAATGATTCTTTTGTTTTCAATTTCATTAATGTCTGATTTAACTTTGGTTATTTCTTTTCTTCTGCTGGGTCTGAGATTAGATTGTTCTTCTTTTTCCCATTCCATCAGATGGCTTGTGAGTTTGTTGATGTGCTCTCTTTCGGTTTTTCAAAAGTAGGTATCTAATGAGATTAATTTTCCTCTTAAGACTGCTTTTGCTGTATCCCACAGGTTTTGGTAACTTGTGTCTTCCTTGTTCTTATGTTTGAGGAATTTAATGATTTCCTCTTTTATCTTTTCCTGAACCCTACTATCATTCAGCATAAGGTTGTTTAATTTCCAAGTCTTTGTGTGGGGATGAATGTTTTTGTCGGAGTTGAGTTCCACCTTTATTGCTTTGTGGTCTGAGAAGATACAAGGTATAATTTCTGTTCTTTTAATTCTGCTAAGGTTTGATTTATATACTAGGATGTGATTAATTTTGGAATACATACCATGGGCTGATAAGAAAAATGCATATTTCTTAGCATTAGGATGGTGTGTTCTGTATGTCTATTAATCTCATTTCTTCTCGGGTCACATTTAAGTCCTTTGTATCTTTGTTTAGTTTCTGTTTAGAAAATCTGTCCAGTTCTGTCAGAGGGGTGTTAAAATCCCCAATTATTATGGTGTCACAGGATATCATATTGCTCTGACCCATAAAGGTCTGTTTCCTAAATCTGGGAGCATTTAAAGTTGGGTGCATAAATATTTAAAATTGATATTTCTTATTGTGTTATTGTTTCTTTAACCAGTATAAAGTGTCCATCTTTGTCTTTCTTAACTTTGGTTGCTTTAAATCCATTGTATCTGAAAATAAGATTGCAACCCCTCCTTTCTTCTGAGTTCTATTTGCTTGAAATATTGTTTTCCATCCCTTAACCCTGAGTCTTGATTTGTCCTTTTAGGCTAGGAGTGTCTCCTGAAGACAGAATATGGATTGCTTGTGCTTTTTTATCCAATCAGCCAACCTGTGCTTCTTCAGTGGTGAATTCAGTCCATTGACATTTATTGAGAGAATTGGTAAGTGTGGCGAAGTTCTATTCATCTTATTTTGTGAAAGTCTGTTGTGTAGTTTTATCCTTTGCGCCATTGTGGAAGCTAAGTTTTGAACATTGGTTTCTGGGTGTTTACTTTGCTGGTGGTCCATTGTGGTGGTCAGTGTTGCGAATAGGTCTAAGTATTTCCTGTAGAAGTGGTCTTGTGGCAAATTTACTCAATGCTTGTATATCTGTAAAAGATTTTATTTCTCCATATTCTGCAGGATACAGAATTCTGGGCTGAAAATTGTTTTGTTTAAGAATGTTGAAGGTGGATGACCATGCTCTTCTGGCTTGGAAGATTTGGATAATAGCTTTTGAAAAGTCTGTTATCATCCTCATGGCTCTGCCTCTGTAGGTCAGTTAGTGCTTACTCCTGACTGCTTAAAGAATTTTTTCTTTCATCTTGACTTTGCACAAGTTCATTACAATGTGTCTTGGAGAGGCTCTGTTTGAGCTGAGATGACCTAAAGTTCGATATCCATCTGAAAAAAGTGTGTTGGAGTCTTTAGTAAAACTTTGGAAGTTTTCATTTGTGATAGTCTCCCATAGGGCTTCCATTCCTTTGGGACAGTCTTCTTCCTCTTCAGGAATCCCTATTATTTGTATATTTGAATGCTTCGTGGAGTCTTGAAGTTCTCCAAGCACTTGCTCTGCTTTCTCTCTCTTCTTTTCTGCCTCTTTAACTACTTTATCCTCTAGCTCTGAGATTCTTTCTTCTCCATGGTCTAACCTATTTTTAATACTTTCTATTGCATCATTACATTCCCTGATTGTCTCTTTCATTTCCTTAAGCTCTACCATACCCTTTCTGTATTCTACATATATCTCATTTGACTTTTGATTTTGTCTTTCCCTTTTCTCATCCATTCCTTTTATTGTCTTTATCATTCATATTTTAAATTCCCTTCCTTTCAAGTCCATTAATTCTTTTTTTTTTTTTTTTTTTTTTTGAGACAGAGCCTCAAGCTGTCACCCTGGGTAGAGTGCTGTGGCATCACAGCTCACAGCAACCCCCAATTCCTGGGCTCAAGTGAGTCTCCTGCCTCTGCCTCCCAAGTAGCTGGGACCACAGGCACCCGCCACAACGCCCCAGCCATTTTTGGTTGCAGCCATCATTGTTGTTTGGCGGGCCCTGGCTGGAACCGAACCCACCAGCTCAGGTGTACGTGGCTGGCGCCTTAGCCCATTGAGCCACAGGCACCGAGCCAAGTCCATTAATTCTTAATAGGACAACTTCTATAGTAATTATCTCATGGTCCCTTGTTGCCCCATGGAGTTCCTCTGTTTTGGTTTTTCATGATTTGTTTCTTCTGGTTCCTCCTCATGTGTTCTTTCTTCTTGTTCACCTCCTTGTCCTCCTCATGTGTTCTTTCTTCTTGTTCATCTCCTTGTCCTCCTTTTTCCTTCCCAAAAGTCTCTTTTGTTTCAAACAGAAGTCTTTGCACTTGACAACAGTATGTTACAATATGTTGCTGGGACACCAGGTGGCACTGTGCTTTTTTAGGAGACAGAGAGCACAGCCAGCAACCTCTATGGTCCCTATTCCAAATGTAGTTGCCTTCAGTGATCACCTGATTGTTTCCTCAGGATTCAGACCCCACTGGGTTGGGATCTTAAAGCTCACAAGAATCCTTCAGAGGCAGGTCTCACAGTGCCTCTGGACTCCACTTCCTGTGGGGTACAGGAGTCCCTCCGCCTGTCCCAAGAGTGGAGTTTTGATCCTGGCAGGCATTATCGAACCATTTTTGTTTGTTTGTTTGTTTGTTTGTTTTTATAGAAACAGAGTTTCACTTTATTGCCCACAGTAGAGTGCTGAGGGGTCACACAGCTCACAGCAACTGCCAGCTCCTGGGCTCAAGCAATTGTCCTGCCTCAGCCACTTAAGTAGCTGGGACTACAGTCACCACCACAACACCTGGCTATTTTGTTCTGGTTACAGCCATCATTGTTGTTTAGTGAGCAAGGTTGGATTTGAACCTGCCAGCTCAGGTATGTGGCTGGAGCCTTAGCCACTTGAGCCACAGGTGCCAAGCCATGGCAGGCATTATTAAGACAGACATGCATTAGGCCCCTGCTAAGACCTTCTTACAACCTTCCCACAATAGCAGTCCCTGGCTGCTGAGACTGTCTCAGTATAGCTGCCTCTCCAGCAACTAAACTTATGACAAATCTACTCCCACTGGCATTCAAATCTGGGTGTTGTATGCTATTTGAGTTCACCCACTCTTCCAAGCTTTCCACTGAATGTGCAGCTTCCCCCAATAACTGAAAACTCCAGAAAGGCTTCCTCCCATCCCAGACATGGGGGGTTGAGGGGTTAGCTGATCCCAACTCGTAGTAATCACTTGTCTAATTCATCAGATTAGGGATGATACACTGTATCCAGATCACCATCTCCTTCCTCAATGTGGGATGATACACTGTAAATCCCTCACTGTGGGATGGTACCCTGATGATACACTCCTTCCATCACTGGAGATGATACACTGTATCCAGCTCACCACCTCCTTCCTCATTGTGCTTCCTGAACTATGACTCTGAGTAAGGTCCCCATGCCAGATATGGCTGGTTCTCTCTCTTTTACCCCAGTCATTCTAGGAGAGTTCTGCTGAACTGTTCTTCTAGTCTGCCACCTTGCTTCGCCCCCTTGAGCATCTTCTCATATTTTTTTTTCCTATCTATGTACATTCTTTGGGGAAATGTCTACTAAAATATTTTACCCCACCCCCAAACGATTTTTTTGTTTTCTTTCTATTGAGTTTTGAGAATTTTTTATATATTCTGGAAACAAGTTTTTTTATCAGATAGATGATTTGCAAATATTTTTACCCATATTGCAGTTTGTTCTTTTATTCTCTTAACAGTGCCTTTTGAAGTGCGAAAGTCCTTAATTTTCACAAAGCCCAAATGAACAGTGCTTAGCTCAGAGGGTCACATAAAGACAAAGGAAGATCGTACGGTGAAAACAGGTAACCCAGTGTTTGGCACACGGTATGTGCTCATAAAATGTTAAGTTTTTGTTGATTTTATTGAAGAAAAATATGGCTTAAATACTTAAGACCAGTTATCATTTTAAATCCCTCATTTTCTTACTTTATATGATCATGAGCATTGTAGACAGAAATTGGGAATCAAGACAATTTTCTGGACTTCTTTGTACACATGAACATTAAGAGCCAGGGGTAATTCTCTTTTGTTGACAATGCTAAAACTCTGTTTGGTAGATATATAGACTGAATAAATTTCAAAGAATTTTATCTTAAGAGATACAACCTATAAACCTTAATAACAATTTAAAATTAATCTAAATAATACTGAGATTAAAAAGCAGACCAAACTGCTATTTGCCATTATTGGATATTATAATGAATGTAAATGAATTATTCCTGGAAGAGAAATCACTGTCAATTATATTTATCAAGACCCATTAATTCCCATTCAAGTTATTCTTTTGTCTTTTATCACAGTCATTATCTGATGGTACTAATTTAGAGAGGTATGGTAGCTCGTAAAACATTTTTTAAAAAGGTAGTAACATGGACAGTGTAGAAAGAATTATATATTACTCTTGAGTCCTGAAGAATAAAGAGAATGTTCATTTTCTGTCACCCCAGGATAAAAGGAAGTAATGATAACTTCTTTTCACTGACGAAGGAGACATTGCTAGTATGTGCTTTCCTGGGTGCCAAATAGTGTTAGTGATTTGGAGTCAAGTTTTGGAACCCCTTCAACTAACCCACCCAACTGCCAGATTACCCAATTATAATAGCCATACATGTAAGAATCTAGAGTGGGGATGGGGGGAAATGCCCTGTAATGAACAGCTAGTCAAGCACTCACAGTTCTCCAAGACAGAACTGTGACAGAGCCAATCTGGGCAGGTGACTCCCTAGCCAGCCCACCCCCAAATCAGAAATGGCTATATTAGCGGGCTAGAACTCAGTCTAATTTACACATTGGATTGCAAGCTGGAAGAAGCTCAAGTAGATCTGCCCACCAGATGCAGGCTCTACCAGGGCATATTTTACAAAATTTCATGGAGTTAAGAAATGAAGGAGAGTGACTAAGTGCAGGTACTGATTTTTAAATACATGGTGACCCTACCCACTAATATGATGAGACCCACCACCTATTCAGTTCTCTGATGAAATAGATTGGCAACTTCTCCTTCTTTGGAGCAGAGCTATTTCAAGAGTTAAAAGTAGGTATAGATGCCTGGAAAAAGAACAAAAGATTTTGGGTACTGGCACATTCCCTTTCCCCTCCCATGCCCTCATCTTCACTGCCTATAAAGATCACTTTCTGGCATGAGCAAGAATATTGAAGCTGTGACACTTGGCAGGAGAAAAGAGCAAATAAATGTCATTGAGGACTAAATATTAGAACCTGCAATTTATTTCTACCCCAACAATATCCAAAGTGACTTTGGAAAGACTGGTTAACCTTTCTATGATTATATTCTATCCTTAAAAAGAAAAACACATGTGAAACATTGTAAGAAAGAGTAAATATGCAAATATTTTATGAACAATAAAATAATGTAACTATTTTAAAATTGCACATGAATTTTATGAACACCCTGTATAAGGAATATTATTTCTGATACAGCAGAGGTAGGTAGAGAAACACATTAGTTTATTATCTGAGAAAAAAGGAAAGACAGGAAATGGGTAAGTATTGGACTACACAGTTTAGTTATGATAAAACTGTGACATATACACATGCAAACATAAAAAATAAATAACTGGAAAATGTTTTTGATTATGGTCTAAAAATACTCTCAGAACAATAACTGTAAAGACACAAGAATAGTGATGTTTGTACTGAATGGGAAAAAACTAAAAGTCTTTCCTCTAAGATCTAGAACAAGACAAGGATGCCCACTTTGGCCACTATTAGTCAACATAGGGAAGGATGTTCTAGCTGGAGTAATCAGACAAGTGAAGAAATAAAGGGCGGCCAAATTGAAAAGGAAGAAGTTTGCAGAGGATATAATCTTAAATCTAGAGAAAACTAAAGACCAAATAAAATAAAAACTATTAGAATTGAGAAACAAATTCAGTAAAGTATCAGGATACTAAATTAACTTATGAAAGTCAGTAGCATTTCTATATGTCAACAGTAAATATTCTGAAAAAGAAACAAAAACATATTCCATTTACAATAGCTACAAATAAAACAAAATACCTGGGAATAAACTTAAAATGCCAAGAAAACTATAAAATGCTGATGAAAAAAATTGAAGAGGACACAAAATATGAATAGATATTTCATGTTCATAAATTGGAAGAATCAGTATTGTTATAATGTCCATACTATCCAAGGCAATCTACAGAGTCAATGCAATTCCCACCAAAATACCAATGGCATTATTCACAGAAATAGAAAAAATAATCCTAAAACTTATATGGAACCACAAAAGATCCAAAGCCACAGCCATCCCAAGCAAAAAGAACAAAACTGGAGGAATCACATTAGTTGACTCCAAATTATACTGTAGAGCTATAGTAACCAAAACAGCATAGTATTGGCATAAAAACAGGTATCAATGGAACAGAATAAAGAACCCAGAAATAAACTGACACGTCCATAGTGAAATTACCTTTGACAAAGTTGCCAAGGACATACAGTGGGGAAAGGACAGTCTCTTCAATAAACGGTACTTGAAAAACTGAATATCCATATGCAGAAGAATGAAACTGGACCCTTATCTCTAACCCTACACAAAAATCAATCAAAATTGATTAAAGACTTAAATCTCAGCCCTGAAATAATGAAACTAATAAAAGAAAATATTGTGGAAATGCTTCAGGACATTGATCTGGGTAAAGACTTCTTGAGTAATACCCTCCAAACACAGGCAACTGAAGTAAAATTGCACAAACAGGATTGAGCAAACTAAAAAGTTTCTGCATGGCAAAGGAAACAATGGACAAAGGGAAGAGACATCCCACAAAATGAGAGAAAATATTTTCAAACTACCCATCTTGCAAGGAATTGATAACTAGCCTATATAAGGAGCTCGAACAACTCAATAGGGGAAAAAATCACCTGAATAAAAAATGAGCCAAGGGTCTGAATAGACGTCTCTCAAAAAGACCTATAAATGGTCAGCAGCTGTATGAAAAAATGCTCATGAGTTTTCATCAGAGAAATGTAAATCAAAACAATGAGCTATCATCTCACCCCAGTTTAAGCAGTCTTTATCAGAAAGGCAATAATGAGACAAGGAACACTTTTTTGGAGACAAAAGAAAGGCAATAATGAACGCTGGTAAGAATGTGAAGAAAAGGAAAGGTTTGTACACTGTTGATAGGAATGTAAATTAGTGCAACCACTATAAAGAATAGTATGGAATTTCCTCAAAAAGTAAAAATAAAAATAGAGCTACCATAGGACCCATCAATCCCACTGCTGGGTATACATAGCCAAAGTAGGGGAATTCAGCACGCCAAAAACATATCTGCACTCCCACATTTATTGCGGCACTGTTCATTCACTACAGCCAAGATTTGAAATAAACCTAAGCATCCATCAATGGATGAATGCATAAAGAAATTGTGATACATATACACAATGAAATATTATATAGCAAGAAAAAGGATGAACATGTGCCATTTGCAACAACATGGATAGAACTATAAAACATTATGTTAAACAAAACAAGCCAAACAGACAAATCTTGCATATTCTCGCTTATATGTGGAAGCTAAATATTAAAAACATGGAGACAGTAAAATGATGGTTATGATAGGCTGGGAAATGTAGCAGGGAGAGGGGATAATGTGGGCATGGTTAATGGGTGCAAAAATGCAGTTATACATGGTATAGTCACATAGAATGAACAATATTTGATAGCACAACAAAGTGACTATAATCAACAATAAGTGAGAGTATATTTTAAATAACCAAAAGAGTGGAATTGGGATATCCCTCACACAAAGAAATGATAAATGACAGGGTGATGAATACACTGATTACCCTCATTTGATTAATTTACCTTGTATGCTCGTATCAAAACATCACATGTACATCATAAAAACACAAAACTGTTTTGTGCCCATAGTATCATAATTTTTAAAAAAGAGCAGTGATATTTGTTTTATAGTGCGAGGACTCTGATTAATCTTCCTAGTTTCTATGTTTATTATCCTTCCTTTGCTAATTGTTTTGGACTTTTTCTGTCTAAATTAAATACATTTAATGTAAATTAAAATTAATATTATATAATTAGAAGTTTTAGACATGCAACAATGCATAATAAATTACCATGTACCTAGCATCCTGCTTAAGAAAACAAAAGAAAAATAATATACATATTATCAAAAGTGTTGAAGCTTCAAGTGAACTCATCCCAAAATTCACCCCCTCCCTCCTTCACATGGCTATCATCCTAATTTGATGTTTATCATTAACATTTTTTATTTTATTTATCTATTCATTTATTTATTTATTCATTTGAGACAGAGTCTCACTTGGTCACCCTCAGTAGAGTGCCATGGTGTCTTACCTCACAGCAACCTCAAACTCTTGGTTTCAAGCAATCCTCTTGCCTCAGCCTCCCAAGTAGCTGGGACTACAGGCACCCACACAATCCCTGGCTATTTTTTGGAGATGAGGTCTCACTCTTGCTCAGGCTGGTCTTGAACTCGTGAGCTCAGGCAATCCACCCACCTTGGCCTCCCAAATGTGGGGATTACAGGTGTGAGCCACCATGCCAGACCATTCACATTTTTTAAAAACAATACTTATTCATCAATCTCCAAACAATACATTGGTTTACTATTTCTTATGCTTAAATGCTATTTGAATCTATTTGATAATGTGTGTCTTTTTGTGCTTTCTTTCCTCAATATTATGTTAGTGAATCTCATCTATGTTGAATTTTGTGCCTCTTATTTACTCATTTTCTTACTGCGGTATAGTTTATTTTATACCAATATCTATTCTTTGTTCATGTTCCTATAAGTGGACATTTATGTTGACTTCACTTTTTTCTTTTACCAAAAAAATACTGCTATGAACATGCTATTCCCATCTATGTCTCCTTGCGTATATGTATGAAACTGTCTAGTGTGGAATCATTTAAGTAAAGTCTATATTGTCCACTTTACTAGATTTTATCAACTTTTCCTCCAAAGTGGGTATACCAAATCATATTCTTGTCAACAATGGACTAAGTGCTAAATGTCCTCAACAATATTTGGTACTGTTAAGCCTTTAGAATTTTTGTCAAGATGGATAGATGAGCATAAAAATATTGATCTCACTTTAGATTTAATATGCATTTCCCACAGTACTGTGATGTTGAGCACATTTTTATATGTTTATTTGTCTTTCCAATTACCTTTTGAGGAAATTTCCTGTTTATACTTTGTATACTTTTATTTTTAAAAAATAGTTCCCTTATTGATTTGTAAGAATTTGTTATATATCCTAAATACTAATTTATTCTCAGTTATATGTTCTTCAAATATTTTCTTTTCCTTTTCTTTTTTTTTTTTGGCCAGGGTCAGGTTGAACCCACCACCTCTGGTATATGGGGGCCGGTGCCCTACTCTTTGAACAGGTGCCGCCCTCTTCAAATATTTTCATTCAATCTTTGCCTTCCTTTGCTTTTTTTTTTTTTTTTTTTTGAGATAGAGCCTCAAACTGTGACCCTGGCATCACAGCTCACAGCAACCTACAATTCATGGGCTCAAGCGAGTCTCCTGCCTCCGCCTCCCAAGTAGCTGGAACCACAAGTGCCCGCCACAATGCCCAGACATTTTTTGGTTGCAGCTGTCATTGTTGTTTGGCGGGCCCTGGGTTGGATTTGAATCCTCCAGCTCAGGTGTACGTGGCTGGCGCCTTAGCCCATTGAGCCACAGGCACCAAGCCTGCCTTCCTTTGCTTTGTCAATCTTGCTTAATAAATCCTTCACCATGAGGATGTGAAGATAATCTGTTTCTTTCTGACAGCTTAATAATTGTGTTTTCAGTTTGGCAGGGGCTGGGTTTGAACCCGCCAATCTCAGTATATGGGTCGGCGCCCTACCCACTGAGCCACAGACACTGCCCTAGCTTAATAATTTTGTCTTTAACATTTGGATCTTTAATCCACTTGAAAATGATTTCATATATGGTGTGAAAAAGGAATCTAATTTTATTTTATTTCCCATTTGCATAAGCAATTATCTCAATAGTGCTTATTAAATTACCTGTCCTTTCGTACTAATCAACAGGGCCAAATCTGTCCTAATTTTCCACACATAAGCAGAACTGTTTATGCCTTCTCCACTCTGTTACACTAGTCTGTCTTTCTATTTCTGTCTTAATTATTTAAGCTTTATAGTAAGTCCTTAAGTCTTACAGGGCAGGAGTGTATTTTACATGTGAGAGGTGTATGAGTTGTTTTGGCTAGAAAGCACACTATGCAGATTGGCAGATTGCATTTTCCAAATACAGCCACCATGATATGACCCACCACACATATTCTTCTTACCATGGGATAAGACTACTCACTTCAAGTGTTTAGATATGTTATCTTGTCTTTTGAACCAAGGTGGACCCTCAGAACTGTCTCTATCAATAGGAGATAATGGAAATGATGCTAGGGGACTTCTGCAACTAGATCATAAAAATGTTGTCTAGTTCTGTCTTACCTTCTTGGGACTCTTGCTCTTGAAATTCAGCTACCATGCTGTGAGAAAGCCTAGACAACACAGATAGGACATGGATAGGTATTCTGGATGACAGCCATGTGTATGTCCCAATCAACAGCCAGTATCAACCACCATACGTGTAAGAAAACTTTCAAGGTGACTCCAGTTCTAGCCAACATCTAACTGCAATCACAGGGGAGACCCTGAGTTGAAACCACCTAGCTGAGCCCATACCACCCTTAGAACTACGTGAGAAAATAATAAAATGTTCATTGTGGTTTTAAGCCACTAAGTTTGGAGGTGATTTATTAAACAGCAAAAGGTAGACACTCCACATATATTGACTTGTTGGCAAATGTGTGTATGTTGTTACTAGAATACTTTAATTCAGTCTGTTTTTTTCTACAGAGGTAGCATTTGCATGTTAGTCTGGGACCACAAGACTTTATCAGGTACTCAAATGTGATCCAATATGCTAAAATGTCTAAATTATGAGGCATTATGATGTATATGATGTTAATTTTGAGGTATACAGACAAAGTCACTGTTGGTAATACTGGTACAAAAACGCAGTAATTCTGATAAATTCTGTTTCATGCAATTCTCCTTGAAAATGAAAAACACCCACCCCCCACTTATACTTTAAAAATAGCTTTAGTGAACAAAATACTCACATGATAAAATTTATCCTTTTAGAATGTATGATTCAGAGGTTTTATAATGTTCAGAAAGTTATGCATTGATCACTGCTATCTGTTTATTTTTTATCACTCCTAAAAGAAACCTCATACCTATTAGCATACCTTTGCCTTCCTCTTACTCTTTAGTCTTCAACAAATATTATTCTACTTTCTGTCTTTTTAGATTTACCTATTCTGGAGATTTCATCTGAAGGAAAACATACAATATGTGGTCTTTTTAATTATTATTTGTTTTTATCATTGGGGATTCATTCAGGGTCCAAGAAACCAGGCTACACTGATTGCTTTTGTCAGGTAAAGTCCCTCTTACAATTGTACCTTGCCCCCAAAAGGTGTATCACACACTGAGACCCTTCCCTCTCTCTGCTTTTCCTTTCTCCCTTCTCTCCCTCCTTCTCTCTCTCTCTGCTCTACCCTTCCCCCACAAATGACAAATTTGTGTCATTAATTGTCATCAATTGTCCTCATATCAAAATTGAATACATAGGATTCATGCTTCTCCATTCTTGTTATGCTTTATTAAGAATAACGTGTTCCACTTCCATCCCGGTTAATACAAATGTTGTAAAGTCACCATCTTTTTAATGGCTGAGTAGTATTCCATGGTATCCATATACCACAGCTTGTTAATCTATTCCTGGGTTGGAGGGCATTTAGGTTGTTTCCAATTTTGGCAATTATAAATTGAGATGTGATAAACCGTCTAGTGCAAGTGGCCTTATGATAAAAGGATTCCTTTCCTTCTGGGTAGATGCCCAGTAATGGGATTGCAGGATCAAATGGGAGGTCTAGCTTGAGTTCTTTGAGAGTTTGCCATACTTGCTTCCAAAAAGGTTGTATTTGTTTGCAGTCCTACCAGCAGTGTAAAAGTGTTCCTTTTTCTCCACATCTACACCAATATCAGCGGTTTTGAGATTTTGTGATGTGGGCCATGCTCGCTTGGGTTAGATGATATCTCAGGGTGGTTTTGATTTGCATTTCTTTAATAATTAGGGACAATGAGCATTTTTTCATATGTTTGTTAGCTATTCATCTGTCTTCTTTAGAGAAGGTTCTATTCATCTCTATTCCCTATCGATATATGGAATTGTTGGCTTTTTTCTTGTGGATTAATTTGAGTTCTCTATAGATCCTAGTTATCAAGCTTTTGTCTGATTCAAAATAGACAAATATCCTTTCCCATTGTGTAGGTTGTCTATTTGCTTTAGTTGTTGTCTCCTTAGCTATACAGAAGCTTTTCAGTTTCTTTAAGTCCCATTTGTTTATTTTTGTTGTTACAATTGCCATGACAGTCTTCTTTATAAAGTCTTTCCTAGGCTAATATCTTCCAGAGTTTTGCCTATGCTTTCTTTGAGGATTTTTTATCATTTTGTGCCTTAAATTTAAGTCCTTTATTTACCTTGAATCAATTTTTGTGAGTGGAGAAATGTGTGAGTCCAGTTTCAGTCTTTTACTTGTGGATATCTAGTTCTCCCAGCACCATTTATGGTGTATGTTCTTGTTTGGTTTTTTGAAGATTAGGTAGCTGTAAGATGTTAGTTTCATTTCTTGGTATTCTATTAGATTCTAAATGTCAGTATCTCTATTTTTGTGCCAGAACCATGCAGTCTTGACCACTATGGTCTTGTAGAACAGCCTAAAATCTGGTATGCTGATGCCCCCAGCTTTGTTTTTATTAGTAAGAACTACCTTAGCTATACGGGTTTTTTTTCTGATTCCATAAAAAACCCTGAATCAATTTTTCCAAGTCTTGAAAGTAAGATGTTGATATTTTAATAGGGATGGCATTGAATCAACAGATTGCTTTCAGAAGTATAGACATTTTAACAATGTTGATTCTTCCCAGCCATGAGCATGGTATGTTCTTCCATTTGCTAATATCCTCTGCTATTTCCTTTCTTAGAGTTTCATAATTTTCTTTGTAGAGGTCCTTCTTCTCTTTTGTTAGATATATTCCTATTTTTCTAGCAAGTCCAATGTCTAGGTTTCCTAAGGGATAGTTTCTATTGACTACTACCCCACCACCACCTTTACTTTGGGAACATACTTTCCAGTTTCTTTGTTGAAAACTCAAAATTTTAAATAATAAAATGTGTCAACTCTGGAAACCAAATTCATGCTTCCCTTCAAAGTTAATGTTTGTTACTATTACTTTTTGTTGTTTTGTGGCTTTTTTGTTTAGGGATCATCTTATTCTGTGCAGTCTGAGTTCTTCACCATGTGTGATAATTGAGGTCTCTGCTTCGTTACCTTAATGATCATCCGTCAATGGTTGGATAATTATTTCCTTTAATCCATTAAAACAATAATTCTCTCACTCCACCAAGAGGCTTTATCTGTGTGTTGAGTTACACCTTCAATTCTCAAGCAGGCAGTTTATTATTCTGTCTCACCTGTCACTTGATGCTTGCACCTAGCTTCAAAAGTCAACCAGAGGTGTGGGTTTAAGGCCTTCTTAGCTTTTTCCTAGGCATGCACATGACGTTCTAGATGCCATAGATGGCATAGTTTTTAAAGCCCCCTATGGATATCTCACTAACCTGTGTAACGGTTAATTTCAGGTGTCAACTTGACTGGATTAAAAAGTACCCAGACTGCTAGTAAAATATTATTTTGTGTATGAGAGGGTGTTTCCAGAAAACATAAGCATTTAAATCAGTAGACTGAGTAAAGATCTACCCTCACTAATGTGGATGCAATCCACCAATGGCCCAGGTACAACAATAACTCAGAAAGGTGGATTTTCTCTCTTCTGTAACTGGGTTATCCAGTTATCCACCTTATCCTACCTTCAGACATCAGAACTCCAGATTCTCAGGCCTTTGGACCTTATGACTTCTACTAGAACTTGCATCCCAATTTCTCAGACCATCAGTCTTAGAATGAGAATTAAACAATCAGTTCTTAGACTTCTGGATTTGGACTTAATTATACCACCAGCTTCCATGGTTTTTCAGATTGCAGACAACATATCATGAGATTTCCCAACTTCTATAATTGTATGAACCAATTCCCATAATAATTATTATGCAGTGTGTACCTATCTCTCTATCTATCTGTATTGGTTCTGTTTTTCTGGAGAATTCTGAATAATACACCCAGTTTTTCCTTTCAAGCGTTTAGGTCAGCCTTTTGCTAACCCCAACTAGTAACGCTGCCTTAGGCAGCTATAATATTTAAACAATTGCCATTTTTTGTTTTTGTCTAATGCCCTGCTGGCAGAGCTGTTTGCACAAAGCAACCTCTGAGTCAGGTCCAACAGAGCTTTTCCAAACATGTCAAATACTGAAAATTCCCTGGGAATGGAGCTGTGGGGCTTAACCTGTTCTTTTTCCTCCAATGGCTGCTAGGCTAGTGGTTTTCACAGTTACCATAGTCGTAAGGCTATTGGCTGCTAAGGCTACTACAAAGGTAGAGAGCAGAAGGGATTTTAAAAAGTTAAAAACACCATGAGTCTCATTGCCTTTTCTGATACTCAGCCATTTTTCTAAAAATAAATAATCCTTGGATCATCGCGAGACCTTAGTTAATTTTTAGCATTCTGAAAAAGTTAATTTTGACACTTTTCCAGTGCTCTTGTTGCTTTTATGAAAAAATATTTTTTCTCAGGTCCTTATTCTGCTATTCTGGAAGTTGAGACCACATTTATAATTCATATGCTATATATAAAATATATTAATGACAAATATATTCCTTCCACTTTTGACTAGAGGATAATAAGTACCAAATCTTCTGCTTACAATTTTATATTTTTTGATAATTGAAAGAATTCTTCACAAACAAGCTTCTAGCTTGGCTGACCAAATTTCCTTAAAATTTATTTCTCCTTCATTACTCATATACTTCCAGTGCTAGACACTGTCAAATACATTGTGGGAAGATTACTAGCCCTGTATCTTTGCATCACAAGAGAGGGCTGGCATAGTGGGCAAAGGGCTGATTCCTGGAAGCCATTTCTACATTAGAAAAGCTGAAGGTAGCTTAACGATATGAAAGAAACTGTGATCTGTAAAATAATATCTCATTAAATAACAACAAAATACAATAGAACCTTCATAGTTGACCACCTCCCTTCATTGACCACTTCCTTAAGTTGACCTAATTTTCATAGACTGAACATGCACCACATGTACATATCAGTACAGCAAGCCTAGTACCTTATTTTGACCACCTTCGTATGTTGACCAATTTGTTACAGTCTCTTGGGTGGTCAACTTACAGAGCTTCTACTGTATATACCCAACTCAATTTGTTGTGTATTTTTGTTTGTTTGGGTTTTTTTTGAAATAGAGTCTCACTATGTTACCCTCAGTAGAGTGCTATGGCATCACAGCTCACAGCAACATCAAACTCTTGGCTTAAGCAATTCTCTTGCCTCAGCCTCCTAAGTAGATAGGACTCTAGGTGCCTGCCACATGCCTGGCTATTTTTTGTTGCAGTTGTCATTGTTGTTTAGCTGGCCCAGGCAGGGCTCAAAACCACCAGTCTCAGGGTATGTGGCTGGCACCATAACCACTACACAAGCCTCAGTTTGTACTTAGTTTCCAAAAGTATGCATGATTATGTTAATACCACTAGATGGTAAAAACAGTATTATAGAGGGAAAATTGGAGTAAAATAAGACAATAAACTCAACTTATTGTGGCTAAAATATCTATTTTTATAAACTTTAAAAAATCAAATGACTGTTTGATCACATTGCTAGGCCCCCAGCCTTGAAGGCAGCCTGTTCCAAGTTAGAGACCTTGAATTTTAAGGTCATAGTAAACTCCACCACCACGACTCCTGCCCCAACACATACTACCTGGTCTTTTCTTTGACTTCTTTCTGGGTTTCTAATTTATTTATTTATTAATGCTGTACCTCTGCAGATTGCCTTTCTCTACTTAGCTATATACATGGTTCAAAGATGGCTGGCTGAGTCTCTTGTGCATACTACCAGAAGAACTGCTACACAACTGCTCACCAACATCTATATGTCCAGCGTTACCCTAGAGAATCTGATGTACTTTATCCTAGCTTATTAACTGCCTTTCTTTGCTTCAGATGTTCAACCTTGAGCCAATATGCTGAGACCAGGTAGATGTAAAGTTCCATAGAATGAGTACAAAGATCCATCCTATGAATAGATAGAAGAGGGGAAATGAGGATGACTAAGAAAATGAGGATGGACTAAGTTGACATCTTAAAAGGCACTATAACGCAGCAAAGTAGACCAGGTTCAAGCAATAGGGACAGCAAATCTTTCCTAAACACTTAATACACAAATATATTTTAGGACTTTCTCCAAGGAGGACATATGTTACATATCTACCAATGTTGTTACAAAGGTTCTCTACCACTTGCTTGAGTCCAGTGAGACATAACATTTTTACAAGTCAGGCAAAGCAGATTTGTCACACAAATAGATATCAAGAATAAACAGAGCCTAGGATGCATAGCAAACCAGTTGTCCAAAGCTTAGGAAAGTTGTTAAGAATGCAGTGGTTCTCGACCTTCCTAATGCCTGGACCATTTAAAACAGTTCTTCCTGTTGTGGTGATGCTTACACATGAGAAGTGGTGTCTCACGTCCAAAGACCATCAGAAATATGTATATTCCGATGGTCTTAGGCAACCCCTGTAAAAGGGGAAAGGGTCATTCAACTCCCAAAGGGGTAGTGACCTACAGGTTGAGAACTGCTATTTTGAAGTCTCATGTGGAACCCAATGTCTCACTGTAGCTGACAGCCTCTGGAAGCACTCTGATCTGAAGTTTTCATCCCAGGTACTACTGGGAGTACTGAGAACAAGAATTACAGTACATATTGCTCCAGGAGGACCAAGGATACAGTCCATATTGTTCCTCAAGAACAAGAGACAAACTAGATAGCTGGATTGGCCAAGACCATCCGAAGATCTGTTAAGAATATTCCTAGGGAGGAGGCTGGAGCAAGATGGTGGATGAGTAACAGCTTCCTTGCAGCTGGGCATGGTGAGACTGGGGAGAGAGGACTTCAGGCATCTCTGCCAGGCAGGATCTGCCCACAAGTTCCCTTTGGGGACACAGGGAGTCAGCGTGAGGCTTCTGGACCCCCTGAAGAAGGCTAAAGTGGTGGAGATTGGGCAAGTGGTTGCATCTGTTCGTTCGGTCTGATCCTGTCAGCGGCTGTGGGTGTGGCAACAGTGGGACTGCAGGCTGGAAAGGCCTTGCCTATGAGCCGTTTGGGTTTCTTTTGGACTTGGCACTCAGTTGAACTGCCTTGGGAGAACTTGGGCAGGAGTGCAGGGGTTTTGAGTGTTGTCTGGGACCCCAGACTGGGCCACCAAGCCAGACGGAGCTGCCAGTGTTTGGTGGTGGGCTGTGTGGAGCCATTGTGGGAGTACTGCCCTGGGAAGCTCCACCCTCAGGGTCGCAGAACAGGCATTGGGCGGGAGCGAGTAATCTAGTGGCTGAGCAGCCTAAAGGCGGGGACTGAGACGCCTTGCAGCCTTAGCCCTCAGGGGCATAGGGTGAGACCGGTTTTGGCACACTGGGTAAGTGGATAGCCACTCAAGGAGTGATCCCAGCCACAGTGCTTTCCTGGGAAAGCTT
>CAUYON010075240.1:0-46537 GCA_963573935.1 Arctocebus calabarensis | reverse complement strand
AAGCGATTCTCTTGCCTCAGCCTCCCTAGTAGCTGGGACTACAGGCGCCCGCCACAGCGCCCGGCTATTTTTTTGTTTTGCAGTTCGGCTGAGGCCGGGCTTGAACCCGCCACCTTCGGTATATGGGGCTGGCGCCCTACTCGCTGAGCCACAGGAGCCGCCGAACCCTTCATTCTTGAAACAAAAGAAACAGTAACAAACACTCCTTCCCATAACATAAAAGTATATTTCATGTTCATAAACAGAAATGTTAAGGTAAGCAGTTTACAGTTAGTATGGGGGGTTTATTGATATCAGGCCTCAAAGCTTCTTTCTGTTCCACTCTTTTTTATTCTAAGGTCGCCTCATGGCCTAATAGAACTGCTAGAGCTCCAGCTATTACAGCCACATGCCAACATCCATGACAGAAGCTGAGGAAAGAGCAAAAGAGGCATGCCTGCTGACTGAGCCAGCTTCCTTAAGAAGTCATCCATACACTTGGCGAAAATTTATCTACGTGATCACACCTACGGACCATTGCTCAGGACAGAGAAGCATCACAGACACCTGGGTTAGAGATGTTCTCACAGAGGCTCAAACTTTGCAGAAACACAATTTTCTCTAGCATTTAAGTACTCCATTCCAGTTCGTCCCTCGTCTCTTTTGCTGTCTTTCTCTCAGAGGCCCTATGGTTCCTCCTTGCAATGTGGCTGCTTCTATCAGAGACCCTCTGTTTATCAGATGCGTCAGTATATTATTGTGTTTCATCAATGAGTGGACTTATTTCCTATGATTTTCTGGAATACTTAAAATCAGAGGATAACCCTCTTCTTCATGGGCCTAGGTTACACAGATGACCTCTAAGACATGTTGCTTGACTTCTAAATAGTAAACACAAGTTGGAATTCTGGCCCCAAGTTCATAAAAGTATGTTTGTGTTTTATACAATAATTTATGGGGAAGTAGTGGTAACGAAAAGATTATGATAGAAAAGAATGTGATAAATGTAGGTAATAAGGGGGAAGCTAGAACAATGAAGGGCAAGGTGGAGAGATAGAGAAAGAGAGAGACTCAGTCTCTTAGCTCCAGGCACATAACAACATCTCTTCCTTCCTCAGGGACTTTGCAAATGCTGTTCCTTCTGTCAGTCATGCTTTTCCCCCTTAACCTCTTTATCCAGCTAATTTATGTTGATCCTTAGTGTAAGCATACTTTTTCAAAGCACTTTTCTCTGCCAGTTGATCTCAAGTAGGTTCGTCCTGAATCTCTCTCTTACCCATCACCTTTCTTTTCCTCTGTGGCACTTGTCATAGTTCCTAAGTCTGTAGTTGGCCATTTATCTGTTCAATAAGGCAGGAATCTCACTGTATTTTTCACTGCTATAAAGGACAGCATCACATACATGATGCAGGATCTGGAGTGCTGTAGATGTTCAACAACTATTTGTAGAATATACATGCAAGAGACAGAAAGTGAGGAGAAAAAACAGTGAACGGAGAGAGGGAGGGAGACTCATATTATTCTGAGATAAGCATTAGCTAAGGAATCTTTCTGCTCCCCAGCCTGTTTCTTTTTTAGACACCTTATTCCTGTCTCTTGACAGGCCACATCAGAGCTAGGGCACAGTATTGAGGTGGAACTGTCCTGAAGACATAAGCTTCCTCACCCCTTATTTAAGACAGATCAGTCTCTATGTCACAATAGAAAACATCAGGGCTTTTTAAATGTGGTAGCAGTTTCCCAGTTCAGTTGAAGTTTCTGAAATAATAGAACATTATTGCCTGAATAAACAATAATAGCAGTGATAATAATAATAAATAAAACATTATTACCTAGATTGGTTAGAAAACATATTTGGGATGAGCAATTTGTCAACTATTATTGCAGCATGGCAGAAAATGGCTACTCTGATGTTCCAAGATGAGATGCAAGTAATGGGTTTTCTTGACAAATGCCATGCACACCACAACTCTGAGAAGAGAAGGTGTCTGCCTGGACTGGGCCCACGTACAAAGCAATCACAACTGCCAGAATGGCTCAGCATCTGCTGGAAAGGGCACAAGAAAAAGGGTAAAACTGGGAAGGGAGGGAGTGGCTTCATGGGAAACAAGAAGTGAAAAGTAGTCTAAGGACCCAGAAAGAGGGCACCACTGAAGTCTGACTCACTGTGGCTCACCGGTCCTTCTGCACGCCAATTGCGGGGATACGCTGCGTTCCTCTCTCTCTGCATCACGACTGCTCAGTTTTCCTTCCTCCCCTTTCTGTTCCCAGACCTCCAAATATTGTCTGCAAAGTCCTTCTGTCAGTCGTGATCCAGAGTTTTAAAGCTTACGACTTGGAAGGGATCAGGGCATTCAGGGTAATGGATCTGCATGTTGGTCTGGATTGATAGCCATTGAACTCGGCTTGTTCTTGGAAAGCTGACATGAGTTAATTCACTGTTTTCTGTGCACACATCCATTTTCTTGTCACCACATGATGGAGAACATTCTACACACCACTGTCGGATTAACCTTCCCAAGCACTTCTTTGATCATGTCACTCACTTTGTTCAAGAAAACCTTAAATAACCCTCTGTTGTCTGTAAGGGTCGAGTCTGGGTTTCAGAACCCGGTCACAATCTGACCCTAACTCCAGGGATTTGCTCCTACCCCTGTGTCCTGTTCTGTAAATAGGAGAGATAAAGTAGACAGTCTCCTCAAAAGTGGTCAATTTTTCTAATCAGGCCTTTCGTGAGTTGGTGTAAAAAATGGTAATTCATTTCCATAAGGGATCCTGCTGAACTTGCTACACATATTAAATGTTTCATGCATTTAAAGCATCAATAATGTTCAACTACAGGAATTATGCAGAAATACCTTCTATCTTGGCAAGAACATGAAGTAGTAAATCCTGTGGGCAGTTGAGACTCCTTGGTAAATTTAAACGTAGTACTATATCCAGAATAATATAATGATCTCTCACCATGCTGGATATGATCATCAGCAGCAATGATTTAGAAAATGAAAATGATTTATATTTTTATTTTCAAGTCATAAATCTTTCCTTAAATTTATGGAGGGATTTAGATTTATATAGTTGACTCTAGTTTCCATCATGCAGTGGTAATCTTAATGGCCAGTTTTGAATTCCATTCATCTTTACACTAGCCACAAAAACACTGGGAGACTAAAATAAAGATTGAGATGGTGATTTGGTTAAAATGCTTAAAATTGTGAGTTGGGGCTTGAAAAATCAAACCCAGATGGTAGATGTTTTTGAGGTAGTGAAATTCACCTTTCATGATGCCTGGGCAATATTTCATTTTGAATATGAGCCGCATTAGGGCCCCGGAGCTCTATCATCACGCTCTTGCAAATGCAAACTGATAGGTTTTGTAACTCTGACAATATAAGGACTATTTCAGAAAATTAGATCCACCTAAATTTATTATTACTGCATTTTGTCCACACAGAGGGGTTGAGATTATAATGCCTGTTGTCCAGCTCTCAGTCATGTTAGAATGTAGACATTTTTCTTAACTTGTCTGTGTCTCAATTTTCTCATCTATGAAATGGGAGTAACGATAGAGGAAAAGTGTGTATTACATGGGTCAACGTGTGTAAATTGGCATGTCGAAGATAACAAGGGTCAGCTATTATTCTCAAGTCAAATTCTTCCCTTTAGGAAGTTCTAGTGTGGATGGGGAGGAGGAGCACAAACTCAAACGCCTTCAAAGCCCAGACAGGCAGTGAAATTTGCAAAGTGATTTGCCGATCGACATCAGTGGAGTCTCCAGAGAACTGCAGAGTGTGTGTCCTGTATCAAGGCTTAAAACAAAATAAAACACTGAGTGCTAGCCAAGCAAGACGCATCTGTCAGCCAGGCTTGTACCGACCTGTGGTCTGCTCATCCGGTCCGGTCCCTGAGGAGCAGGGAGAGCTCTAAGTCACATGTCAGGAGGTGCGGGCCGTGCCCCCTCTGTAGGCTTCTAGCTGTGTAAGGCTGAACAGGCATCTTATCTACCTTGGCTTCTGTCCCTCAGTACAAAATGAGAAAATGGAGGTTCCTTCTGTGTGAAACTTTCTATTTAAATGGAGAGGAAAAAAAGGAACAATAATTTTTAAATCCTTTTCACAGTTATAAAAAGACATATGAAGAGAAAAGGGCCCCGGCTACCGGGCTGAGAAATCTGTGCAGTGTGTAGTGGCTCCTGAAAGGGAGTGAACTGATAGGAGCTGAAAGGGTTGCCTGAAGGAGAAGTTGGTCCCACATCCTGAAGGCAGAAAGAAGCCCAGATCATAAAATCAGAGCCAGAGCAACTCAGACCACAGGAGCCAGGCAGAGCCTTCGAGACTAGTTATGCATGAGAGATGGGAAGGCCATTTGTTTGACGTGGGGGCACCTGATCCTGTACAGGATGGGAATATGAGATTTAGAACTTGGTGATGCTAAGTGGCCTGGATGTGGCTGAATGAAACTATGGGGTGTGGGTAGGTGGGAAAAAAACCAAACCATCACGTGAAAGCAGATAGACCAGTGTCCAGACATCTCTTCTGTTTCTTGTTCTTCTCAGGCAATTTCAATTCTTATTTGCTTTCATATCATTCAGAATATCTGGCTTCCTGGCCTTATTTCTCATTTTTATTTGTGTCAGGCCACATTTTCCAAACGCAGACACACCCATATACAGCTGTCACCTCACACGCTTATAGGTGTACAATGCCACTGCTGTCCCCCATACGAGGAGGCAGGGGTCTGTATTCCCTTCCCTCCAGAATGGGTGGGAGCTTGTGATTGCTCCCACTCACACACTGGAACAGAAGTGAGGCTGTGGGATTTCCGAGGCTCCATGGGAGACTCCAGCCACAGTGGAACTCTCTGTCACTTCCACCCGCCTCTGTTCATCAGGACACGTGGCTTCGGAGCCCTGACCCTATGGTGGGGAGGCCATGAGGAGAGATCACATTGAAGGGGAGAGCCATACTCCAGGAATCTCCCGTGCCTCAGGCCCATGAGTGAAGAAACCTTTGGAAGGACCCCAGCCCTAGCTACTGTGTGACTACAACCTCAGGAGAGACCCCCAAGCCAGAACTGACCAGTCAAGCTACTCTCCCATTCAGACTGATCACTGCGGATTTCAGTGGCTAAGTGTTGGCACAATTTGTTACCCTTAGTGGGAGGTGAGTGTGTTCGTATTGTGTGGCGTCTCCTTCTGCTTGGATTCTCATCTCCATGCTTTTAGCTCCAATTAGTATCTACACGTGTCATCCTGAAAATTTAATTTTTCACATTTATGTCTTTGAACTTTATCCCTGATCCCAGTTTGCCCATCCACATTCATTCAGTTTAAGGGTATTGTAAGCAAATATGTCCACTAGGACTAGGCAACAGAGGCTAACAAGGGAAGGTACCCAGGTAGGAAGACCAGGGAGTAGGAGGAATCAAAACAAATTGGAGAACTCATGTCACATTCACTGCCTGGCTCTGAACACAGTGGAATGCATGCCAGATTACCTGATTTTTTGCAAAAAGAACTAAAAAATCCAGATTTTCATAAAAAAAAAACTGCTGACTTAAAAAATGAAAGCTATTCAAATTTGAAGAACCGATGCCAAACAAAAATATAACCACTGACTGAACTCATCCAAGGATCTCCAAATGGCAGCCTCTACTTTAAGTTTTCAGCCACTGTATATGCTGGAAAGACCTCAGACCCAGAAACAACTTCCGATTTTCCTAGAGGCAATAAACTTTCTGGAAAAGGTGACAGAATCGAATAACATTTGGGGGAAGATAAGTACTACTATCCGTACCCCGGGACTCAGACTTCAGTCCATTATAGTAATTTGGTAAGCCCTCCTGGTCATTGCATAAGCCGTGTGGCAGGTGCAAGGTAAGAAGATTCTTCCCTCCATGCCAAGCACGGCCACCATGATCCTGCATGGAGGCTCAGAGGACAATGTTCTCAGAATGAGGTTTCAACAGCTTCCACCTGACAGCCCGTTACCTATTTGGGGGCTCCTTCTTGGGAGCCTGGTAACAGGTCTTTCCATCATTCATGAAAGCTCCAGAACCCAACCTCTTAATCTTTCTTCTGGAAAACATTGAAAAGTTTTTATAGATTCTGCTTGTCTATTCTCTGAGCTCCTTCTATCCTTTGGTCAGTCTAGCTCTTTCTAAAAACAAAGCCTCTTATGTCCACCCTGAGTTATACTAAAGTATAAGCTGAGCCACCTTCTGGGGAGGAAGTGAACATCCTGGAGGCTCAATATTAACATTTAATTTTGCTGAGTTAAAATGTCAATAAATCGTCTAATAAATCAAGCAGAATGATGAACTCTTTGTCAATAAATAGGCACCACATTTTGCCTGGAGACAAATGTACCCTGAGTTCACTCACACAACCTGATGCCCATAAACCACTCTATAAAACAACAGAAAAGAGGACCTGAGATTATCGAAATTCTTTCCACCTACCTACATGGGCTGTTGCTGATCTGCATGGACATAAACTCACAGCATTTATTGTACGAAAGTACACATTTTAGAAAAATGATCTTGCTTTTTCTTACACCTGATAACCTGGAAAATACAGTCACCTGTACTCTGTCTCCCAGGCGATAGTGCAAATCAGTAAAGAAGATCCATTGATGGCTCTTGTGTGGACTCTAACCACAATTGAACTCTCTGCTTTCCATCACTCGCTCACCCCGTTGTGTACAAAGAAGCAGATATGCAATATAGCAGAAGCCCCGAGAAAAGGTCTGGCTGTTCTGTCAAAACTATTTAGTTCAATATTGTTCTCAATGTGGCACCATAGCCCTGGACGTGACACCCAGCACGTCCAAACAGACATGATTATATATGAGACAGAAAGGCACTTACATCACTGCGGGTTGTTATGCTTTAAAGCGCTTTTCCCCCCTCTTCAAATTAAAAGTTTTCAAAAATGAAATAAAAATAAACCTTTGAAGAACCCAGATTGAGACTGAATTTGGAAGGCCCTCCTGCCTAGTGTATACTAAAGAAACATTTTCTGGGTTTGTCCTGATGATTTTCCTTGTAGTTGAGAAACACAATCCGCTGGGAGCTTTTGTGGCAGAACAAGAATTTTATGAACACGAACTTTACAAAGACTTCCCTAGGAGATTTAAGGTCTGGAAATCAATAGATCAATCAGCAGCTTTTATCAATCTATAATGGTTCTCTCCCTTTGGATGTTTGGATGAAAATGGGATCAACGTAAATTGAACACGGAATCACTTATTCTTACAAGTTAAATTTGTCAAACTGTAAGGCACAAAATGACATGAAATATAATCATTTTTGAATTTGGGACCATTCAGGGTGCATGTTGATTGAAGAAAAAAAGAACCAGATGTTTCTTCTGCAAGACTCGTAGAGACAATCTAAATATTCTTCGATCCCTGACACTTCTGTTCATTTCCTAAAGAAACTAATTCATTAATTAATTATTGGGTATACTTATCAGGAGACACATAATTGTCCCAGGGAAAATAGCCTCCAAAGATGGTCGGCTGAGATTGCAGAATCTGTTTTTGCTAAATTCTTCTCAAGGAAATAAAGGAAGACTAATAAGCACTACCTCTTGCTGCTTCCACTTTATTTTTAATAATGAAGACCTCAGAGCCTGGAACTTCTTCTTCTTTATAAAGTCAACTTGGCAGGTAGCTTATGGGACTAGGAGCTAGAAGAAAATATGAAATTATTTAGGGACATTAGAGCTATTTACCCAGTTGCTCACAAAAAAACCCAGAAAAATGAAGTTTTATTTATATTCCTATTTTTCAGACACACGAAGATCTATCTTGAACAAAAGAGATCTCACTCCCAATTTTAAAGATTTTAAAAATGTTAACAGAACTAATAATGAAAGATCCCTTCGTATCTTATGCCATCTTACCATAACCCCAGTACAATGCAACAATAACAACAAAGAATACATAGTTAGTGTTTCCTGCATACTTAACCCCCACACATTATCTCATTTAATCTTTATAACAAATTTCAATCGTGATCACTATTACTATCTTTTATTATCCCTGTTTTACAGGTGAGAAAGTGGAGGCAGCAAGAAGTTAAATCCCATATAGAGTTGCCAGAAAAATTACAAGATGCTCAGTGAAACTTGAATTTCAGATAAACAATAGATATACTTTTTAGTAATATATGTCCTAGGAAATATACCAAATACAGTCATCCTTTGGTATTCACACATGATGGTTCCAAGATCCCAAAGGGTACCAAGAGTCTAAGATGCTTGAATCCCTAATTTAAAATGGCATAGTATTTGCATATAACCTACGCTCATCTCTAGATCTCTTATAATACCTAAGACAAACAAAGCTATGTAAATGTTATTCTTTGTTTTTTATTTACATTATTTTTTATTGTTGTACTGTTACCCTTTATTGAGTTTTTTTAAAAACTCATTTTTGTTTTTTATTTGCATTACTTTTTATTGTTTTACTGTTACCTTTTATTGAGTTCTAAATTCTTATTTGAATAGGAAGATGCAGGCTGACTGTAGGCTAATGTACTAAAACAATTATCTATTGTTTATTTGAAAAGAAAATTTAATTCCGTGTCCACCACTTTTATTTGATAAATGTGGCTAAGGTGTTAGAGAAACCAAACAGGTCATTCTGCTTCTCAAGCTAAAAATCTTACCCACTGCACTAAATTGCCTTATTCCATAAAAATAATTTGAAAAATCCCAACTTAGCCAAGGCTATTACTTGTTTAGACAGAGAAAATAGCAGTGAAAGTGGAACAAATTAAGCTAATGTATAGCAGTGGTCAGAGCAGCACTTCTTTTGTCTGGGCAGTCATGGAACAAGGTGTGTGTCTGGGAGGCACAAATCAGCCAAACAGCAGAGCAGTCACCCTCTTAAGAAGGATGCAGTGCTTGAACGATGAAGTTAGCATGGTGACATGATAATAAAATTTCCCCATGCAAAGCGCAACTCTCCTTGTCTCTCTATCTGAAATAGTCCTTTCTGGGTAATGCCCTTGAATTGGACTCCCAAAACATTACACAGAGAGCTATGGAGAAGGTAAGAGTAAAAGCTCCGAGTCCTGGCCGCTAGATTCGACCTGTTAGCACTACCATTTCTCTGTGCCTCACTTTCCTTCTCTGAAAAATGGAAATGACAGCACCTATCTCTGTAGATGTTGTAGGATCTAAATTAGCTAATACTGTGACCACGAGAATATTAATCACATTCAAGAAAGGTCTTCTACACACTAATCCCTCATTAATTTACTTACATTAAATTATTTAATCCTTACAAGCACAGTACAAAGTTAGTGTTATTATCATCCCACTTTCCGGATGAGAAAACTGAGATATAGCTAGATTAAGTAACTTGCCCAAGGTCATATAGTCAGTAAGTGGCAAAAGTGGGCTGTGAATTTGGTCTGGACCCTGAGTCTGTGTTCTCAGTGACCTCTGCACATAGAGCACAGAGCCAGCCCGCCCTGTCTGCTCCTGAGGACTAGATGCTGGTGCGGAGTCTGGGCCTTGTTCGAATTACCCTCTTTGGCCATAATATGGATCGTACCCACTAACAAATTGTTCAATGCTCTTCTACACTGAAGGCAACTCGCAGGTTTTGGGGAGGTACCTGAGCCTCCTCCAACTCCCTCGACCTCACGTTCAGTCGCTGTCCAGATCCCACAGGTCCCAGAGCTCTTATCTTCTTTCCTGCTGCCCCAGCCTCGGTTCCACACCCAACCCCTCCCCCCCAGCTATTTTTAATATGTGCCTGAGAAATCTCCATTTCTAGTAGGTCTGCCCTAGTCCTTCCCCCACGTTGCCACCAGGGACATCTGTCGGAAACAGAAATCTGGGCTTAGTATTCTCCCACTGCAAGTCCTTCTATGACCCTTCAGTGGTGTCAATAAAACACACAAGCTCCTCAGCCCCATTGTGCAAATTCCAGGACCAGCCCACTTATCTCTAGGTAATTCCCCATATGGACTCCATCCTTCATCTCCACACTGCTGTTTCGTTTTCCTTAATATGCCATGTTCGTTCATTCTTCCACTCCCTTATGATGCTATTTCTTCCCCTTGGAAGGTCCTTCCTCCCACTCTTCTGTGTTGTGGTGGTTCTGCCTGGTAAATCCCTATTCATCCATTGGAACTCTGGCCAAGGACCATGTATTCTGGGAAACTTCCTCTGTCACCATCCATTTCACTCACAGCATCTGAGTTTCCCCCCTCTCCTTCCACTAGCCATGAGCACCTACGGGCAAGGCCTGTGCATTATTTATCTTGGTACCTCTATGTCTGTGCAGACCAGCTTGGTAAATAAAGAATGAATGTTTTACCTTTATTGACCCAGCCTTAGTAACTACCTCACCACAAAATAAAGAAAGCTAAATACAACAATGTTCAATTAAAAAAAAAAAAGATGTAATGGAACTAGAAGATCATAAAAGTAACTCTTTAACTTTTATGTATGAATTCAGGGATCACGCCCATGATGGATAAGATTCTTCATCCTCTTCCTATGTCTAGAAAATCATCAACCACCTAAAGATATATACCTTTTGTATTGATAAAGTCCTCATACCCAAAATTCAGGATCTGCAATTGAGATGTTAAAACATATAGATATTTACAAGAGTTCTGCAAAAAGGCAGAGACAACTGGTTATTTCTAAGCCTTAAAAGGCATAACTATAAATGTTTTTCACAAAGGGACCATAGACAAGGGAAGGAATTCAGCCAAGTCTTGTGGATGGGTGCGGTCACTAAGTATTAATAGCTTGGCTACCCTTTTTTCTTGGGGGGGGAGCACTTTAGTGCTTTCAGGGTGTAGTTAATGAAAAAAACAAAAAAAGGAACTTGACTGAGATCAGAAGATCAGGCAAGTACAATTTCTTAAAGATTTTTCTCCCTAATGCTTTGGTGCCAACATTTTAGAGATGCATTGTAATTACATTATAATTGCATATTTCCCCTGTTTAAACAAGGCAGGTGGCTACCTAATACTGCCTATTAATCCTAATTCAATTTGTTACCTTACAAGTAAAATTTGACCCTAAAATTTAGGTGGCAGGTAAAAAGTGGATCACTATTGTTATTTTTAATTATTAGTTTGACATTATTAAAAATTAAATTCTAGGCTCGGCACCTGTAGCACAGGGGTTATGGCACCAGCACATACACTGTGGGTGGCGGGTTCGAACCCGGCCCAGTTCAGCTAGTCAACTACAACAAAAATTAAAAAATAGCCGGGCATTGTGGCAGGCATCTGTAGTCTCAGCTACTTGGGGGCTGAGGCAAGAGAATTGCTTAAGCCCAAGAGTTGGAGGTTGCTGTGAGCTGTGACTCCACAGCATTCTACTGAGGGCACCATAGTCAGACTGTTTCAAAAAAAAAATTAAAATTAAATTCTAGGCAGGATGTGGTGGCTCATGCCTGTAATTCTAGCACTGTGGAAGGCCAAGATGAGACGAATGCTTGAGCATTGTTCAAGACCAGCCTGAGCAAAACAAGACCCTATCTCTCCTAGAAATCAAAAATTTTTTTTAAAAATTTAGCTTAACATGGTGGCATGCACCTTTAGTCCCAGCTACTCAGGAGGCGGAGGCAGGAAGATTTCTTGAGTCTAGGAATTTAAGGTTGCTGTGATCTATGATAATGCCATGGCACTCTAGCCTGGACAACGGAACAGGACTGTCTCAAAAAATAAAAATAAATTTAATTTAATGTAAATCAAATTCCAGAGTTTTATGAAGTGTAAGTTTGTTCTTGATATCCTAGCCCAGGTAGATGAAGGAAGTATATGAAGAATAATGCATTAGCTATATAGAAAAACTAGAAATTAAAAACCTAATTTCATTCTTTCTTTTGGCTATAAGCACAATCACATCCTTAGCACAAGTCTATATTATTTTCCTTTTGTCTTAGCTGTGGACCCTGTGTCTTTAAGCTTTGGGACATAGTTTCACGCTTTCTGGAGACCCCATTGTCAACTCCTCTACCACTATCCTGCCTGGGTTCAGCCTTTACCTACACAATTTCAAGGTAAGAGAATTGAAACAAATGAATAGAGAACATTGGGCTTAGTGTGAACAAAGGGATACTGGGCATGAGAGCTCTATGACTCCTTAAACACTCCAGTCATCTTTGTTTAATTTTTGTCATGGCAGTATTAAGAAAAGGACACCTGTGCCTATTGAAATTATGAGGAAACTTAAAAATAATGGAAAAAGATAATACCCAGCAAATATGGGCTTGGCAGGCTACATTGTTGAAACAGTGGGACAGACACCCAATGCTGACTAGAACATTTAGCTTGACTTTTCCCTGGGTTGAGATGGTAGAGGGAGAGATTAGGAAGAAAGTGAGTCACAGCAAGGTTGAGTTAAGGGGTCTGAAAAATGTTCATGGATAACCCAAATAGGTTGAGGTCAGAAGATTGAGAACACACTTTTACTGTTCCTATCATCAATGGGCCAGTGGCTGATCTGGCCAAATCACTCATTAGCCTCTAACATGAGTATGCCTCATGCTTCCTTGAAGTATCTTCCTCAGCTTTTGAATAGGTTCAGATTACACAGTAATTATTATTTTAAAGATATACACTTTTCCAGATCCCACTTTGCATCCTGTTTCTTCCTTTTTAGCGATTGTATAAATTTCTGATTTCACTTGTGTTCATATTTGGTCATGAAACTAAGATCCATAAAGACAGAGGTCATTAAATATCTAAAGCAGAGTATAGTCCATAGTATATAGTGAAAAGTCAATTCATGTTTGATGATTAATTGGTAATGCAATCATTTCATCAGAAATGGCTAGAGAGCCATTGTTGTAATTGGGAAGAACCCAGTTTCTGGTACCAAATGCTGAATGATAACTAGAATCTACTGGAGACATTGGACATGATATCTGAAAATTGAGTTTGTAAACTAGTCACTGTGCACTTACATTGGAAACACTGTACAAACAACTAGGTAAGGGTTCAGTACCCTTGTATATCAGTGTCTCAGTGCTGTGTTCATGTCTACATGTGGCTGTGTCTTGCTGAATGGCATTCATGTTTTTGTATGCTGTTGCATGAATGTGGGAGCTTGAATTAGAGCAATAAAAAAACATTAAATTTCTTGTTAAACTTTGCAAGAGTGCAAGTGAAATCAGAGACATGTTAGTCAAAGTTGATGCAGATAATACCATAAAGAAAATGGCAGTGTACAAATGGATTAGACATTTTTGTTAGGAGAGAGAAAGCGTCATTGATAAAGAGAGGTCAGTGTGGTCAGTAACAAGCAGAACTGATAAACACATTGCAAAAATCAAACTGGGCAACAAAATCATCAGTGGACAGTGAGAACCATAGCAGATCAAGTAAACATAGATAGAGAAACAGAAAAATCTTAACTGAAAATCTGGGCATGAAACACGTGTGGCTCTTGTATCATGACAGTGCACCAGCTCACAGGGCTCTGTCTGTGAGGGAATTTTTAGACAGATAACAAATACTTGTATTAGAGCATCCCTCCCTACTCACCTGATATGCCCCCCCCAGTGATTTTTTTTCTTTACTCAAAGACAAAGGAAATATTGAAAGGAAGACATTTTGATTCAAGACATCACGGGTAATAGGGCCAGCTCTGATGGCCATTCCAGAAAGAGTTCCAACATTGCTTAGAAGGGTGGACTAGATGCCAGTATTGATGTGTAGCTTTCCAAGGGGAGTGCTTTGCAGGAGATCATAGTGGCATTCAGCAATGAGGGATGTAGCACTTTTTCTAGGATGAATTCACAAACTTCATTTTCAGACTTGTAAGACACATTTAGAGACAAGCTCAGCCTCCAGCATGTTACTGATCTAACAAACTAGTACAAACAAATTTCACGTGAATGTGTGCTTATTATAAATTAAATCCATTGTGCTTCTGGGGGGTATTTCAGAAAACTGTGAAAGCTTCGTCTTACTGATCTCCAGGATCTCTAAATCCCTTATGACAAGAGCTGCTGCTGCAAACTATTCTTTTCCCTAGAGTCTCTCACGTTTTTCAGTATAAGTATTTGAAAGGTCCAAGCATCAAACAAAGCCCAATTTCACTACGTCTCGTAGATTTTTTTAAAAAACAAACTAGGCCTGTTCTATTACAACCAGGAATGGGAAGTAGCTATT
This sequence comes from Arctocebus calabarensis, assembly GCA_963573935.1. NCBI lineage: Eukaryota > Metazoa > Chordata > Mammalia > Primates > Lorisidae > Arctocebus > Arctocebus calabarensis. Next base: position 32,401 of record CAUYON010075240.1, on the reverse strand, counting down.
AAATCATTCCCTTAAGGTATTTTTATTTTCTTGACTCATCAGAGCTGGCTCTCAACGCTCCAAAGCATTCTGGAGCCATATTTGGAGAACTTGGAGTTGGTGAGTTTACTTATGTGCAGAAAATATTGAGATATTTTTTACATTCTTTGCTAAATCATTTTGGTTTTTTTTAAACAATTGGTACTCCTCCTACTTTGTCTTGCATTTATTCATATAACTAAATAAAGACTTAGCTGCATTTGTCAGTGAACTGAAACCAATGTTGTGCTTATCTTTAAAAAAAATCATAACTTTTCATCTCAATACTGATCGCTTAATGAGCCCTTTTTAGAACAAATAATTGCTGTAACCATGTTATTTAAATATGTCAGAGTTCCCACACAAACACTGCCATATCAATTAAAATGCTATCACTAAGATATTAAATGTTAATAACAGAATGCAAATAAAGATGAATATTCATTTTCGAAACACAAAAGCCCTACCAGGTTCCAAAACTTGGGTGCTCCCAAGTCACATCAAGTAATACCTATACAAACTTGTGAACATATTAAGTTAGCCTGGAAATGTTGTAGGCAGAACAGAAAATCTGCCCTTCTGAGCTTTCTGCTATTTCCTGCCTCTCGTCATGCTGGAAATGTTTGAGGACTGTCTTTCTCCTGGTATTTCAACATGCTGGCTTCTGGTCCCAGATGGAACCAAGAAAAGCAGAGGAGTGTGAAAAATAAAAATATTTTCAGTGTTGTTAACCCAACCTTTTAAAGTCTTAAAAGATTTCCTTTGCATTGGTGAAAGAAATGATTAGAATTTAGGGGTGCTGCTTTTCCCCCCAGGCCAGATAACACGTTTCTTATGTTTCTAATGGCATAAAATACACCTTAAAGTAACTAAAAGTCAGATCCTGTGTAGGTTCAGCTGAACAACTTGGCTTTTAAAGAAAATTATTATTCTTTCAGTGAGGATATTCCCTTATTCATGGAAGTTTCTAAAAAGGTCTAGTCCTGTTATGTTTTTTATGAGTTATCCCTTTGGAACTGTAAGGATGAGCTCTCATTTGGGCCAGTAAGGGCCCCTGGTCTCCCAGGGCTTGCAGCAGGCTCATTGCACAACAGAAAAAAGCCATGGAAGAAATAGTTGTGGCTGACCTATAAGAAAACACGAAGGACCCAAGCCAGGGCTCTATCCCAAAAATAGATTAAGGCAAAAATATTCATATTTCTTAAAAAATAACCAACAAATTTTGCTTTTTTAATTTTTTTAAATCCCTATTTCCCCAAGAATTTTTATAACAACATAGACATATCAGCTTTTTTTTTTATTTGCTTGTTTTCTAATTAGGGGTTTATTCTTTTGAATTGAATCAGTTGGATAATTATGTTGATTTTTTTCATTTTATCTAGGAGAAACAAGATGGTGTGTTTAAGCACCAGAGGTAATCATGGATTTTTTTTTTCCTTTGAAAGTGGAGGAATCTAAACCTTATTTAATGTGGAATAACTTCTGATTCTGCAAGGACTATTGCTAGCACTGTGGTAGATTCAATAATGACCCTCAAAGATGGGTCTCCAGAGCCTGTGAATATGCAAAGTCAGGTGCCAATGGGGATTTTTTTGCCTATGTGATTAAGTTAAGGAACCAAAAAGGGAAGACTACCCTGGATTATTTGGTGGGCCTCATGCTGTCACAATCCTCCTTAAAGAGTGAAATGTCGGAGAGATGTGAGAACAGAAACAGAGGTCAGTGGGGAGAGAAGTTGGAGGAAGGAACCTGGAGCCAAGGGATGCTGGCTGCCTTCAGAGCCCAGAAAAGGCAAGGAAATGATGCTCCCTGGACCTCCAGAAGGGATCAGCTGCTGACATTTGAACCTTAGCCCAGTGAGGCTGATCTTGGACTTTTGACCTCTGGAACTGTAAGAAAATGAATTATGTTGTCGTCAGCCACTAAATTTGTGGCAGTTTGTTATAGCAGAAATAGAAAGCTAATACAAACACTTATTAAATGCTTACAATGTGACACACTGAGCTAATCACTTTCTATTTTAAGTCATTTAATTTTAATAGCCACCCCTTTGATTTTGACAAGTGGGGAAGTGGAGGGTAAGAGAATTTAACGCTCCCAGGGATAAGAACTAGAGGTACAAGGACTCACAGGTTTGCCTAATGTTTGCATCCCCTGCACTTAGTGAAATACTAAGATCAGAACTTTATAAGCACCACCGTTGTTTAAAAGATAAATATAAACTCTGTGAGGTCAGCATGATTCCCATTTATAGATGGGAAAATTTCAGCTTAAAAATATGAAGTCATTTGCCAAAGGTCATGAAACTAAAAAGTCAAAGCCAGGATTTGAACAATAGACTGTCTGCCCTATAGCCTGCATGTGACCGGTAAAGGGGTTTGGGAGCAAGACAGACCTTAAAATACCGTTAACTTGTCCTGTGCCTTTGGGTAGGTTGCTTTTCACACCTGCAAGCTTCTGGTTTTTATTAGTGGTATGGAGACAGTCATTCTTATTTCATGAGAATTTTGTGTTAATGGCACATAAACATTTTAGCATTATGCCTGACACACAGTGCTAGATAATTGTTAGTTATTTTATTGCAAAAGGAAATGTTTTTCCCTTTGCTAGCCCATCCACCCAAAAATCTGTGCTCTACTTCCCATGGCGTTTTGTTACTGGCAGAAGGCAGCTAGCTGCTCAACTGACAACTACATTCCTTAGCTTCACTCGTCTCTAGGTGTGTCCAGGTGATAACTTCTGCTGAGGAATGTCAATAGAAGTGCCTTAGCCACTTTCTGCCTTCCCACCCTGCTCTACTGAACAGAAATGCTAGGGGCTATTGGAACCACAGATGGAGAGGGGTGGGTGCCTGAATTACCCTCTGTCAATCAGAAACAGCTACAGGTGTTGTTATATGACAGAGACATGAGCTCTGAAAAAAATTAGTTTATTATAATAGTTACTGTTATCCTAGGTAATAGACACACAAACATTCTTCAACCCTCTGCCTCCCCTGGGACCTGCTGTACCCAATTTTCCCTCTTTGGGTATGATTTAACACCGATACAGGTTTTTATAGAATCCACAGTTCACAGTCAAATTTTATCACTCTTCATAGGATTCCCCCTGCTCCAGTGCCCAGTCAAGGAGCCTGCCTTGCATTTAGTTGCTCTATCTTTTCAACCTCCTTAAATTAGAAATGGTTCCTCAGCCTTTCTTTATTTTTCTTGGCATATAGTTCAGTTACTTTTTAGAATATCTCCCTACATTTGGGCTTGTCTGTTTTTCTCTCATGATTATATTTATATAATGCACTTTGGTCAGAAATAACACGATAGTGACACGCTCTTCCCTGTGTTGGGAGGAATATGATGTTGGAGGGTTTCAAAATTGATGATGTAAAGTTCTATCACTTGATTAAGCCCATGTATGTCAGGATTCTCTACTAGGAAGCTATCAGTTTTTTTCCCAGGTGACAGCAGTTTCAAAATACACTATTTGAAAATATATTTACGTGGTAAGACCATAAACAAAAGCATAGCTCTTTTAACATTACAAACATGAATAGTAAAGGAAATTCGGTACTAGGTGAGAGTAGGAAATAAAACTTCAAAAGGCATAAATGCGGGGAGGTGGGGTTAAGGTACCGCTGGAGATTAACATTCCTCTATAATTTTCTTAGACTCTCAAATCGACGAGAAATAAGCCTTTTGCTTTTATTGGATTTGTTTTTGCCTAGATTTCCCAAAAAGGCAGACACTGAATCAAGGGCTAAGGACAGATGCTTTATTGGAAAGAAAAACCCAAAGGAATGAGAATTAAAGGGAATAGAAGCAACAGAAGGGACGAAAAGGGATTCAAAGGGGCAGAGAACGGCTCAGCCTGTGCTTCCCAGTGAGCTGCAGAGCCGAGGAAGTCACGGAGAAGGTGCATCTCTTAGCACTACTCTCGGTGATGCTTCTCTGGACAGGCTGCAGGAGAAAAGCTCAGAGCAGCTCAGGAAGTGGATAAAGGGCAGCGCATACCTGCGCAGATCCTCCTGACTCCTAGGTCAGAGTTCACACGTTAATTCCCCCTGAAATTCTGGGTTGCAACATCATCTGGACCATTTGGTAACCACTCAGGGCCACAGATCCCAAAACTCTGAGAACAAAGCTTGTTCAGAGAGAGAGAGAGAGAGAGACTCCTAAGATAAGTGACTGGCTGACCCCAGGCAGTAAAATCACATGGACAGAATAGACTGGCGAGGCCTAATTGTAATCAAAAGGGTCACATATTTTGTTTTGTTGGCTGCAGCACATTTCTCCCCTGAGTCTGTTTTCTTAATTTTCTGGCAATGCATGGGTGAGTATTTTAAAGCATCTTCATTGCAAACTTCTAAAATAGACAACTGACGCAAGTGGACCTACCAGATATTGTAGCTGTTTTATAGTTTACAGTATATGAAGATTTGGCCCCTTATATAATGATTCAGCAAAGTTAAAGAACATTGCATAAGCTGAGCATGCGGTTTTTTGCCTTTAAGTATTTTAAAGGACAGTGTGGGGGAAGTGGCGAGAGCTAGCTCTTCTATTCCAGTGACAAAAGAGAATCATTGTGTAGAATTTTAATGTCCTAATTAAGGATCATAATGATTTGCACAAATATAGGAACTCCATGTAGAAAAAAATAATAGAGTAGGTCAGGAGACTGGAAATATGTTAAAGAAATTTTCTCTTTTAATAAAATGAAAATGGCTGAATTGGGTACAGCAGCTCAAGGTGAAGGATTTGGTGACTCGCCCTATTGTATGAGAAACGAGCTTGGATGTTTAGAATGTATTTAGCCAAGAATGTTTCCATCGGGTAGAACTGGGAATTAGATGAGATGAAAAGGCTACATCATCAGCGGAGTCTTGAAATATTAGAGAATCCAAGAAACAATCCAGAGACATCCTGCTTTGATCTAGGTGTCTAGAATGTAACAAGTGTGTTTTGTGATGTTGCCAAGTCACTAGTAGCTATTTATAACATTATATTATGGGATGGAGAGAAGGATATGGGAGTGATGGGAAGATACAGTTATGCAGATATTATATTTATTCTTTTTCCAGGAAACTAACCCCAAAACATCAATTTCATGTCTTCTACAAAGAAAATCAATTAATTAAGTAGGCAGTAAGGAATGAATGAAACTATCTTGTTTTCTTCAGTAGAATGGTTTAATTAAGCAGTTAAGTAAAAAAGAAGCATATGGAATATCTTGGCTTGCATTTCAGTAACTTCTGGAACTGAAAACAAAGGTCCACTTGTTTAAGATCTCAAACAAAATAATTCTAAATATGGCATTTAAAAACAAACACAATAAAAATCAATCCTTAACCAAAGATCCATAAAAGACAAACATTTAGAGTAATTGTTTTACTGCTGTTATTATAACTATTAATTGCATTTCTTTCGTGGTGAATTTTGTTTAGCCACAGTAGTTTTCCATAAAAGAAAAACACTGGCCTCTTTCTTTCTTTCTCTCTCTTTCTCTCTTTCTTTCTTTCTTTCTTTCTTGTAATGAAGAGGAAAGAATATATAACATTTTTAAAGTCTGGAATTAATTATTTTGAAAAAGACTTCAGGTCTATGAATTATCTGAAAGAAATGTGTCTGCTATAAAATTCTCAACATTATGTAATTGTATGTCTATAAATATTATTTTAATAATCATTTTGCTTCTGTTGCCAGTTATATTGAATCAAAGCACAGCAGTAAAAAAGTCACTCAATAAGAGGGGAATCATGGGGCTTCCCTACTCTCCTTCGATGACTTCCAGATCAAATTTTCTCCGTGCATAAGGGAAAAGATGATGTTTCTAACCGTCAGCCCCGTAGACTTAACCTGGGACCTGAAAATCCAGCTGTGTTCTCTTTGCTTCTCCCCCGTCGCTGTAATGAATAGACTGCATGGCTGACAACTGTGTTGCAGGGATGTGAGGTTGAATATAATCTAGCTCGTCTCTCCTGTAAAGGATTTTTCTGACTTTGCTAGCCTAAGAAGAATAGAGGAAAAATGAGTAATTTTTGTCTTTGAAAATGTTTGTATATTTGGGGAGGAATAAGAAAAAGACTTGAAAACACACAGAACATAGACTTAGAGTGAAAAAATTTTACTTCTGTAGAGACTCTTTGAATCCTTCATCACGTAATGTGTTCTCTATCAAAGGGTGGCCAGTGAGGCTGTTTGCCTCTCACCAAAGAACAATCCATACACTTGTCACTGCTGTGATGAAGGATCTGTGGGCAGAAACATATTTAAGAGTTTAATTTCTTATCTGATATCACAAAATGCAAGTGATTCAAAATCATCCCTGTGCTGAGAAAGTAGTGATTTTCATATCACTTGAAATTCTTACTTGCTACTGTGGAAAATCGTATAACTCAGAACAGTCCTCAGCTGTCTATATCCACATTCATTGTCTGTCCAGAATCATTCTTTGAGGTATTTTTACTGTTATTGTGCTCTTAGCCACTCTGCCACATCAAGCCAGTTAAGATATATAAATATAAGGAATTTAGAAAAAGGGGTGGTAAGGAGCTTACATGTAAGCATGATGCACAAAACCTGTGGACAGGGATATGCTAATCTGTAAGGGTGCATACTAGTTGTTTGCAGAGGCCAAGAGGACAGAGGGGAACATACAAAGGTAGAAAAGACATTATAGGCACAACTGCAGTGACAATAGTCCATGGAAGTAAATCCTACCAGGGCTCAAGCAGCCAGTCCCACTCATTGTAATTTACCCCCCTTTCCCACCCTTCACTCATTCTGCCCTCAGCTCACATGCCAGAAATATTTCTATGGGTTCTCTTTAGCACTTATTATAGAGTTATTATAGAATACTTAGCATAACCTATAATTATTTCATCTATTAATGAATTGTTTCTTTTTTAGAGACAGAGGCTTACTGTGTTGCCCAGGCTAGCCTCAAAGTCCTAGGCTCACACAATGCTCCTGCCTTAGCTTCCCATGTAGCTGGGATTACAGGCAAGCACCACCGCGTTTGGAATGATCTATTAATTTAATCTGTATTTATCATTCGAATAGGTTACAAGCCACCTGAAGTTAGGGACTACATAATAAGGGCTTAATAAATATTTTAAAGAGGAATCAGACAAGGTATTGAACAAAGGATAGAAAAGCTTGAAATGTGGCCAGAATAAATAAAGAGAGCATTCTGATGAAGGGAAAGAACATATCCTAAAACTAAAAGCAAGTATTTGTGGTATAAAGCTACCTAGAGTCCCAATTTGAGCACAGTTGACTTAGGAGATACTCAGCTCTTCCCCATTTATGGATTACAGCACTGTCCAAGCAGACTTTCTAAGAGGTGTAGAATGTTGGGGGAAAGTGACAATTAGTCATTTCATGGTTATCAAATCAACTAAAACATTATATTTTAGAGTGGATGAGTGATCTAAGCTTAAAATGTAACAGATTTTTCCTTGGGTCTAGACTATGATGCATGTTGTTTGACTTGTGGGTAGATGGAATGTTCTGGAAGGTGGAGTACTCAGCACAGGAGAGTGTCTGGGAGACAAGAGAGTTTGTCTGTTTGTACTCTGATATTTCCAGACTCTTCTTCAAGCCCCATATTTACTCAACCTTCAAGGAAGCTGGGGCACTCAGCATTTGAAGAATAAAAACATATTTCTTTTTTTAAAAAAATAAGCTTATATAAACCTCTTGTAACATTTTGTCATCAGGATACTTGAAGTACAATGAAGTGGATACAATATAGAGTTCAGATTAAATCCTAACTTTGAATTCATTTCTTTCAATTTCTGGCTTTGGTACCTTAAAATAAACTTCAGATTATTTCAGTTCTCTTGAGATAGAATTTCTTTGCCTGTAACACAAGCATAATAGTAATCGGGTTGTTGTAAAGACAAAAACATGGTGGACATATTTACCAACTCTAAAATTATAAATATATTCTAGTAATTACTACATCAATTAACACAGAAATTGATGTTTCCACATAAAGCTAGCTCTGTTAGCTACATTTATTGTAGTGTAGTTTCTGAAGATGTGGGTCTGACATTTGGCTACCAGGATTAGCCACCTCAACTTCTCAGAGCCTTAAACTTTTCATCTCTAGAATGGGTGTAAAAATAGGGTCTACTGCACACGATTGTCTTGAATATTAAATAACGTCATTTATGGAAAGAATTTAAGACAATTCTGAAACACAGTAGGAAGTCAAGGCACGTTAGCTATATTAGTTTTACTCCCCGTTGGTGTACGATGGCCCCTGAGACGTCTTTAAGTCCAGGTGCATTTACACATGATGACCACTAGATGGCAGGTGCACCATTTTTATTGCTCAGATTGGTACCCAGCAGCGCTTTGTCCTTTGACTCTTCCTGGCACTCAAGGATCTTGGGGAACCTCAGAAATAGCGCCTTGAGTGAAGTAATCATTTTAAAAAGTTAAGTCATTCTTAAGTGATATTTACTATTAACTTTTGTGATATAATCATTTGGAACAACATTTTTTTTAAAAAAGAAAAATATATATTCCAACAGCTTATACATTCTCTTCTAACAATATCCAAAAAGAAGGTAGGAAAAGAGTATATGTTTTAAGAGTTTATAACATGCATCTGATATTTTGAGTTTGAGAAAGAGAGAAAGACATTGAGCTAGACAATATGGAATTCCTATCCTCATGCAATCTATGGTCTAGGAAGAAAGAAACATGAAATAATATAATAGAATGGACATATAATAATATGACATAACGTATAATGATATGGCCTGACATACTATATGATATACATACAATGATAGACATATGATTCAGGGATAATGATATCAGTGATAATACCACATGGTCAATCTTCAGTGGGGTACTATTAACCCATAACTGTGAGAGCTCAAGTAATGCTTTCTGAGCGAGTCAGGGGAGTGTTTACAAGAAGGTGATATTAGAGTTGGGCCTGGAAGGTGATTGAGCTAGTGGAACATAAATAAGGGAAATGGTCTTCCATTCCCCACCCCCACACTCCCCAAAACACACAGCATGAGGCCCAAGGGAGACCTCTAACATGGCAGACTGGAGATGTCTGCTCATCAGCCGCTGCCAGTAAGATTGGGGCAAGGGAACTCCATCTACCTCTTCCTGGATTGTCCCACCCAGAAACATCATTTTGAGGGCACAGTGAGACGCTGAGGGACTCCAGGAGCCAAGGAGACCACTCCAATGCCCAAGCAGTGAGATGAGGAAAATTAAGGAGAAGGAGGTCAAGAGAGGAGAAGGAAGGGGAAGGATGTGAATAAGAAGAAAAAACACATGTGGAGGAACCAACAAAAAATTCTGACAACATAAATAATAAAACAGACCAAGGGAGCATGAAGCAGCTACCGCAGAGGAAATTTCTGCCTATGGAAATGACAGAAAGGGAATTTATAGTATCATGGCAAAAAAGGTGAAGGAAATTGAAAGGAAAAGTGGAAAACAACTGAAAGGAAATCCAAATATTGACCCAAGAAATGAATGAAAGACATGATGAACTTCGAAAGGATATATTGGAGCTGAACTGAAGTCATTCAGGGAACTAAAGGTGCGGTATATAGTGCTAGCTAGCTATCTCTTAGGAGACAAAGAGAAATACCTGGGCCAGGTCATGCAGAGCCTTAAATGATACAGAAAAGTCAACAGCATTTGAAGAGGGGAGGCCACAAGATCCAAATGAGCTTTTGGAGAATAATGTTGACAAAAAGGCTAAATTTTATAGAGGCATCAGAACTACATGAATGCTGAGCCATTTCTTTAGGACCACCATATCTTTATCTTCTCCCATCCCTCCCCTCTTCAATTTTGGAAATGGATGTTGGTAGACCCTAAATAGGTCTTTGCCATTGGACCTGGAGTAGCTGATTAGGCCACAGACAAATTTGTCCTAGGAGTCCATTTGTGTCCTTTGGGTAAGTTATGTGGAAGAATCTTCCTGTTTCTTGTCCCCATCATCTGATCACGTAGGAACTTTGGGGCCATCTTCAGTGTTATGCACTTTATTTGAAGTGCAATGGGAACTTATTATGCTTTCTAAACCAGCAATGGAAAAGAACTTGGGCTGCAATGAGGCCAAGGTTTAGGAGGTAACTAGGTAGATAGCACAGTGTGGAGGAGACAAGGTGGCTTCAGCCTAATGCCAGTAGAATGATAGAGAATGGACAGATCTGTGATAGGTTTAGTAGTTGAAATACCAAACTGGCGATCAATTAGATGTTGTGAGTCTTCCAAAACGCAATGCCAATGAAAATTTAATTTCAGCGTGTCTCTTCATTATTAAGTCCTTTCCATCAGAAGCTACAATACAAAAGGCCAAACATCAAATCTGTAACCATGCATATTTTTTTATAGGCTTCTGATGTGGACTTTATTTGCATCATTTAACTGCTTTCGACTATTACCAACTTTTAGATTTTCTATTCCATTAGTTAGGAAAGGTGAGGCTATCATGTTAAAAACAAGTGAATTATTCCCACTTATAGGCCATAGTCAACATGAGGTAGTAAGAAGCTCAGCTCCACACAGTCACTAAGGGTACCAGCCTCACAGAGGTACAACCATCTTGCAGCTGCAACCCTGGAACACGAGACTTTTTCAGTTGTGAACATGAAGAGAGGGGACTGGAAATCCCACCTGCAGCTTTTCAAGTGGCAGCCCAGAAGTGACATTTACAAAATGAAGCAGTTACATAGCCCTGTCTGCCTGCACACGCACACACACAAATGGTCATTTTTCATAAAGAGAGATTTCTAAAAAAAAAAATTCTTCCTCTGTGACACCAGTGACACCATGATGAGGAGGAAAGAGTAACTAACCCCGAGTGACAAGCAGAATCTGGGTGGTCAGCTCGACTCATTGACTGACCAAAGAACTTCTTCCTTCAGATACACATGACTGAAAATTGGACTCTAACAAATGTTACAAAGAGCTAAAGTTATGGGGCCTCAGGTTTCTAGAAAACGAGGAGCTAAAGAGAATGTCCCGGGTCCCCTGTGCTCCTCGTGCTGCAGAGAGCGCTGGGTTGGTCTTTTTTGGGCATATGAGGCCAGCGGCTTCCTCCTTCCTCCCTTGGATCTTCAGTGAGTGGAAATGTTTCTAATTGAGGCATCAATCTTCAGTCTGATTGATAGATAAAGCCCCTTCTCAAGGCTCGCTATTCAGTGATAAAGAATTGCAACTGACATTAGTGCCAACCTGAGCTGCACACATCTGTGAGGTCCGTTTCTTCATCCCAGAGGTGGTGGGTCTCCTGCAGCATCACCTCCCTCTAACAGAGTCCTGCCTGACGTCTTGCGTCATTCCTACTTGCAGGCCCAGAGGAGCTGGAGAGACATTTTCCTCATCCCCTTTAGTTTGGCTCCAAATGAAAAGTCACTGGAATGAAATCAAGGGGTCTTTCTTCCTGTAGGATTGCTTTCTACCCCTAAGAAAAACTTCCCAGCCTAGCAGGGTGCTATTTAGTTTCCAGTGGTCTTAACCAGGGATGCTACCCTTCTGCTCTTCCCTTCAACTGCCCCTTCTTCAGGCAGCAAATTTCCTCATAGTACCACTTCCAGAAGCTCTTAAGTTACATAATAGAGAAAAAGCAATTGCTTTTCAAATCTACATAACCAGGAATTAAAAATATAATTTTTAGAAGACGCGTGTGTGTACATGCAGATATGTGTGCTTTTTTCTCAGAATGCTATTGCTTGTTATAGAGTAAAATGCCAAAAACATATTAGATAAAAATACTTCTGTCTGTGTGGTCACAGTTTAAGTGACTATGGCAAGTTATTTCTACGATTTATTTTCTCCCTTTGTAAAATGGAGTTTTTCCAAATGCAAATTGCCAATACTCAACATTGCCTAGATCATCGGAGTTGTTTCACAATAAAATAAGCTCTTAAAAATCTTTTAATCACCATACACATACAAAATATTTCTATCATTAATGCTCTTTTTTTTTCTTCCTGTTGGGAAGATGACTAAAACAAGGGACGTCCAAACATGATTTGCACTCTCAGAACGTAATACTATACACAGTTCACTGAAAATATTAACAGGATGACAATGAAATGGCTAGTGACGGTGATTTTTGAAGTAGAAGTAACCATGATTGCCTTATGGAAATACGCATAATGACAATTATCCCTGCCTTCTTTGCAATTCTTTTTTGAATTAGTTCCTTTTCTGCTCTTCACTTTAATATCCCTATAATATCAAACAAATTTTTACATTTCTGAATGGGGCAGGGTATTCTATTTGGATACTGTTCCAATATCACTGATGCAGTGATACTAAGGGTTATTTCAATACAACAAATAAACAGACCAGGATATAGGAGATCATTTGTTCATTAGGTTAGGAGACACTTTCTCTGGAAATAGACAGTGTTCATCATCCTTGAAATATAAACTATCTATTTATATCTCAAATAATGATAACTGGCAGTGTTATGATGAAAAGAGAGACGCAGATTTTCCATAAATGTGTTTCTCTTGTGATAATATGTGAAATTATATCCCATGTTAAATTGCTTGAGGCAAGCAAGGTTTAATATGTATCTAAATAATTAGGCTAATTGTGTAAAAATATATTTGCAGAATTCACCAAATGTGTTAATATGTTTCACATCCTGTTTACCCATTTTATATGACTAAAGTTTGCTTCGTGAAATAGACTCCAGAATACTGAAAGGACTCAGAGTCTTTGCAATCGTTATCAACACCTGCTTCCTGAGAAGGAGAAAGAAGTGCCAAGAGTCACGTCTTAAAAAATGGCATGCCGTCTTTCCCTTTCCTCCACTCCACCTGTTTCTCTCCTGTATTCTCTATTGAATTTCAAATTCACATTCTTAACTGTGTAGTATGGGGATTCACGTCATATCCCAAAATGGCATTGCAAAAAGAAAAAGACACTTTCTCCCAGGCCAGTGTTCCTACCTCAGTTAATTTTGCAGGATCAATGCTCTGCAATTTACAGACTTCCATTATGTGAGCTGGACTGATGTCACGTGATCATTCTAATCTTTTCCAGGTATAAATTGCACAGAATGCTGGGTGTGGGGTCAGGGTCCTATTGAGAGAAGAAAGAAGAAATTTTACCACTTCTCATACTCCTTACAGCAGCGATTTTTAACTGGTGTGCCACGGCATACCAGTGTGCCGTGAGAGGATCTTAGCAGTCCTGGGAAAATTTTTAAAGATCATTAATTAAATTACTTTCCAAAAAAAGTTCAAAGCACACAGTAAATTAATTTTGTTTTTACTCTTTTTTTGGGGAGGGAGGTCAACATAATTTAAATATGTCATGAAAGTTTAACTCTAGGTTCAAGTGCACCATGAGATAAAAAAGGTTGAAAATGCTGTCTTAGAGTGAATATATATTATATTTGCTGTGCAGAAGACTGATGTTGGTTGACATGTTTTGGCACGTGAACATGTGGTTAATGCCAAATGACTCAGTTTTTACTGAATTATGTGCTCATGTTGCTTAGTTTTAATGTGCTGGTGTGCTGTCAGCACTGTATGTAAGATGCCTCAGGAATGTGTGGTGACTGTGACTCAGTGGGCATGGCGCCGGCCCCATATACTGAGGGTGGCAGGTTCAAATCCGGCCCCGGCCAAACTGCAAACAAAAAAAATAGCTGCGTGTTGTGGTGGGCACCTGTAGTCCCAGCTACTTGAGATACTGAGACAAGAGAACCGCCTAAGCCCAAGAGCTGGAGGTTGCTGTGAGCTGTGATGCCACAGCACTCTACCAAGGGCTATAAAGTGAGACTCTGTCTCTAAAAAAAAAAGATGCCTCAACCCCCTTTGAATCCCTGTCAACTCCTGCTTCCCTGGCCCCCAACATTGAGCGGTCTCCCTGACTTCTCCTTCTCTACCACTTGCTGGTCTTAGATACACTTCTACCACATTGAATTAGGATTATGTGGGATAAACTTTGTCTTCCCACTGCACAGGACCACCTGGGGTATATGACTTGTTCATTCGGAGCAATCTTTATTTTCCTAGACTAGAACAACCTGGAGATGAGCCCAGGGTGCTGTTGCTCGGGGCCACAACTCCAGCACAACAAGATTTATGGGAGAAAGTTGCCTACTGGTGGCCTTGGCACAGATCGTCATAGAATGTTTATATTTAAGACTGAGGATGAAGGATAGTATCTTCAAATATACTTTTTAGCTTCATTTGTATAAACTCGCTCTCAACAGTTTTTATCTTTGCTTTCTCTACCAACTGACCTTTTTATGGCAGTCCTAAACCTTATGCCTAAGGAAATGCTTTAATTTTATAGTGCCTTAGAGACCATCGAGTAGAGCAGAGCTGATCCAATGGACTAACTTTTAACTAACTCAATGTTAAAAGTGTGTAAAAACACAGAGCCATTTATCTACTGAATTTAGACAGTGCCCGAGTTAACGTATTGTCACAACCTGCTGCTCCTTGGAGACAGGAAGAACCAAAAGGTTCTTCCACCATCTTTCAACATCTATGTTTGTGCATCATAAAAGTAAATAATAATATTTCCTACTGTTTAGTGTGTTTTTTTATAATTGAATAAATACATATAAAACATTCAAACTTTCCATAATATTAATAGAAGTACTAAATACTAAAAAAAAGAAAAAAGTAAGCATAAGGTATCAACACTACCATCATCATAATCAATTCAACCTCTGATAACTTCCTCTTATTCTAAAGATCATATTCCTGAGGTATAATTCTCTGCTTTACTGTTAGTGTCCTCCCTACAATGGTGCCTTATAGCCATCAGTCACACGTGGCTGCTGAGAACGTGAAGTATAGTTAGCCCAAACCAGGATGTGCTATTAGAATAAAATACATGCTGGATTTGGAAGAATCCATGCAAAAAAAGATATGTAAAATATCCTGTTAATAATTTTTATATTGATCACATGTTAAAATTATAACATCTTTAATATAGTTGCATGAACTATATTATACTTATTAAAATTAATATCCTCTGTTTCTTTCTACTCTTTTTAAGTAGGTAGTAGGAAATTTCAAGTTAAGTACATTGCTCATATTTGTGGCACACATTATAGTTCCTTTGACCAGTGCTGTCCTAATTTATATTTCCTTTGGATTTCCCCTCAGGAACCCCACATCTAGACTGTGAGCAAGAGATATTTCTGCTTTCTGTTATGGATTTGCAGGCCCTGGATTGCCTAGGGCAGTTAAGCCCAGCCTGCTCCGCTAAAAGAGAGTGAAGGGAGAAGAACTGATGGGCGTAAACTTACAAGTTGGGTACTAAGGGCCTGAGTGGAACCCTTAGGAAAGAGTTATTGCCTCTTAAATAGCACCTTACTCCCTGGGAGTGAATGAAAGGAGGAATTCTTTCTGTTAAAGTCATTTAAGATCCTTTGCTGAAAGGAACCATATGCTACACAATGAAATATATTCCAGGCAAGATGCATATGCTTTGCACAATAAATACATATGCAAATCTCACAAAGGTTTTTAAGAAGAAAATGTGCTGATATTATTCACATCAATATCATGGAACGTATCCTTGTTCTTCTGATCTGAAGTCGAAACTTAAGTTCTCCTTCCTTCTCTACCCCAGCCCTTGCCTATGAATATTTTATACAAAACCAATCTAAGATTTTGGGGGTTTGGTCAAGAAGAATTTGTTTCTGGTCACTGAAATTTAAGTCGCCATAAATCATAAGCTCCAAACAGATTGGCAAATCTCCAACAGGCCTGGCAGCATCTACAAATGCCTCTCTGGGACAATCTGGGTGGGAACAGCAGCGAGCCGAAATCCCAAGACCTGAAACTGAGGCCTGCCCTTTTCAAGGCTAAGAATCACAAACAAAGCATTTTCCCTTTAGGACTGTTCTCAGACTCAAACTAGTTTGAACACAGAGCTGCCATCCGTAATTGGAACTGGTGTTGAAAGGAAATTAGAATGCTCCTGAATCACATCCTTGCAAAGTTTCTCTCGGCCTAAATGAGTCACTATTGCAGGTGATAGAGGAGGAGAGGCCTTGTGGGATCCCAATAAGGCTGTGCTGGCTGGTAAATAAACACGAAAATTCAGAAATCAGTACAGTCCCGGAAACTCCATTCAGGGAGTAAAAGGTCTCGCCCAGCACGGCACTGTCTCTTTAATTGTCCCCTGCTCCGTCTGTTGCTTCTCATCACACAGTCTTCTGAAAAGCCATATTGCTCCAAATACACATTTAGGATTTGATTACAGAGTCTTATCCATTTACATGTACAAGATGGAGCCTACTGTGACAGATTAATGCTCCTAAAGTTTGCACAGGAAGGTTAAATACAGTGTTACTTTTATGACGCCGAGTACCTTTATGGGGCTTTTGATAAATCAGAGACCCCTTGGCGATGCCGCAGCTGTGCCACACACTTATCAGAGCTGGCGCAATGCCACCCAGGCTTTGCCGATGTCCGCGTGTCCTCCCTTTCTACGGAGGCCGTCCTCACTGCTGCGTGCAATGCGGTATTCGCCAGGCAGCTTTCTTCTCTGCACTTTGAGTCAAAGTGAAACAATTCAAGTCCTGTCATCCTGAGAGGTTGCCTAGGCCAGTTAGCCCAGCCTGCCCTGCCAAGAAAGAGTGAAAGAAAACACAAGTATGTCACACACAAGCCTATCATTTCCCATGCCTACATACACACGTGTACATCACATGTTACACACTCATGTACATGTATGTAACCTGTGAAGCCTTCGTCCAAGCTGCCACCAGAGTTCATCTTTTTCCTCTCACCCTTTTTTAGTTTTGATATTCATCTACTTCCTTTGCCTGGCCCTCCCTTCTGGGGAAAGGGCCTGGAATATTCTCTGACGCTCTTGGGCCACACTCTATTTTCTGTTTGCCTTTTGATCTTTTAACGTCTCTCTGTGCTGAAGCTCATCTTATTGGGTCAGACTCACCGTGTCCCTAAGGGAAAAGGAAGTATTCTGAAAAACTAGTGTAAAAGGATGTCTTGGCTGAGCCATGATTTGCATCTGGAGCCTTCTTCGTGCAGGATTGGGGAAGAGAACTCTCTCCCCACTGCTTATCTCCACTCCACTCTAAACCTCCAGGATCACGTCTCTGCCTGGTCTGCCATCTGCTGTCTGTCCCTTCCTGCCTTGATAATTAATTGGGTGAATGAATGGATGAAGCAGTTCAAAGGCACAGGGGCTTCTATTATTTGCTAAAATAAAGGAATCAGGAGGTTTTTCTGTTTCATTTTGATTTTGGGTTAGGCTAACCCCTCACCAAAGAGGGGACAGATTGAGAAAATGAGGAGAGTGGTATTTTTTTCCATTCCTAGCCCTTGAGACGAGGCAGTAGCCTCTAGAGTGAAAGAAGAGAGACAGACAGGAAATAGGAAAGGGTTATGTGACTTTTCCAGAAATCCTCTAAGTGCTTATAGACATCGTGATCCTCGGCATCCCAGGCTCAAACTTGCTGAGCACATGTCTACCTATGTGTCGTATGCGCGTCAGGAGGCGACACCCCTGTGGCAGGACAGCAGAGTCCTCAGACTCCATTCCTTCAGTACAGCTGCCACCAAGCAGCCTCCAGGAAGTGGACACTAAGGACTGACATGGGGGCCGGAGAGAGCGGCGCGGAGCATCTGGTGACTGACAGTGGCAGAGGAGTTTGTGTGTCCAGGTGACACTTCGCTTTCTGGGTTCTTTAAATGTTCGGGTGTAGAAATTTGCTGTGATGAGAATCCTGACTAGAAGTCTCAAGTGCCTGGGGCAGGAATGGGCCTGTCTGGATTATCAATCTCCCTGCTAACGTCATGGAGAGCTTTCAGCTGGGAGGGAGGGCCGGAGCTGTGTCTCACTGCTGGGTGCGATTGGACCCAGGCGAGAAAGCGAGGGGAGATGAAGAGCACCCCTTCTCTTACCCTATGTGTTTTAAAAGTCTGACAAAAGCCTTTTATGGCTTTTGCTTCCTCGAATAGTACAACCTTCAAGCCACGCTGGAGAGCTTGGGATTGAACAGCAGTGACTTTAACAGAGGGTCACGGGTCACATGGTAGTGAGTAGACGACTCTGAACTTTGCATCTGAGCCACGGATGGATCTTCAGCATCTCCTGTAAAGGATGTAGCAGTACAAGAAATACTCTTTTCTACAAGAGATGTGTTTTCGTAGCCTAAAATAAGTTTGCTGCTTAAATAGTACAAAAAGAGGCAGGGACCTTGAGCATTCCACTGGAGCGCCGAGTGGGAGAGGTGTTAAAATAACATTCCCCTCCCCCATGTAACTGCCTCGTAAAGTAGATTTACTTTCACAAGCACTAAGCCAGTTTTTCAACTCACTCTCAGCCCCCAAGGGGTTCCCTATGAAATCAGGGAAAGTGTCACAGCTTAGATGAAGTCACCAGGGGAAATTTAGTCCTCCTCGTCAAACTTAAGCTGCCTAATTCAATCTACCCCTCATCACTGGTGATCAGGAACTCACTGGGATCACAGCAGAAGTAGAAACAAATTGAATCCTTATTTCCATTTGCTCTGTCCCTGATTGAGTCACTCAAAAGATGTTTTAAAATACCAAGGGGTTCAGACCACACGAGTAAGCCCCTCTGGGTTCTGAGGTCATTTTTATAGAGCGTATTAATGTGAAAAGTGACTGTTGATTCCTTCTTTTTTATAGAATTGAACATAAATTTGTTTAACCAAAGATTTTTTGGCCATGAGGCAATGAATATGAAGATGCTTTTCAAACTAAAAATTATAATACAAAAAATGAGAAATCAAATGTAAATTACCACACAGAATAGAATACTGCCCTTAAAATATACAGGAAAACAGAAGTCACATGTACTTAAGTAACAAAAATCTAGTTGTCAATGTCATGTTTATAGTATGATCCCATTTAAGGGGAAAATACTGTGTGTGTGTGCATTTGTAGTATATTTCCCTATAAGGTTTGAAAACTGAAAACTGGGTGTACATTGTGGTTACCTCAGGGGTGTAGAAATCAGTGGGAACGTCCTTAATTTATAAATTTCCTTATTGTTCGAATATTTTCTCAATTTACAATGTATTACTTTTGTTATTAACATATCTTCAAATATAAAGAATCAAATTAAACTTAGTCTCTGAAATCCACAGATGTCTAATTAATCTACAAAAGGTTATGTCATCTATTTGCTGATTTAATCAATCTTTAGTTTGCTTTCGAATGTGTAATTACCAGTGTGATGACTGTAAGAGGCTATTACTGCTGGGTGTCAACTTACATGGTGTGACTTTATGATTCCACAGATGAGTGACAACCTTCTGATCTTCCGGCTCTTCTAAATATTTCCTTGAATTGAATCCATTTAGGCTCAAAATACCTTGAGTGGTTTCTGCTTCTTGGGCTGAGCTCTGACTGATATAAAGAAAGAAAACAAAAAATTGTCCCTGTTTGTGGAGAGATCAAGGACTTTGGTAAATCAGAGGGAGAAGAGTGTGTTCCTGCGAGAGGTGTGGAATTAGCAAAATTCTGGAGTGAAGGATGTGCATGGTTGGAAGATATTTGACTAACATCGAAGATGTTCCTAGAAGCAGTAAAAATTAAAATTGAAATAAAAGTTTGAATGCTATCAGGGAGAGTATGGAACTTACAGCTAAAATCTTTGGACTGTCCTTTGGACTATATAGCTTTGGACTATCCTTTATACCATAAAAGAGTGTTTTGAGGGGTCCAATGATTAGATTGAGAGAGAGAGAGATACTTAACTGAGCAGACTGATACATTAATTCTAGGGATATCTCTGGATTTTATGAGGCATCATGAGTTCTGACAAATGAGACAGGTTTGTGCTGCTTCCAACAAAGTTTGATATCATGAAATAAAAGTGCTGGGGAGGCCTGGATCCCAAACCCACGTCCAGATAACTGAGTTGATAATTTCACCGCTCAAAGCCACACTTTCATTTTCGTGCAAAGGGAAATAACACCGATATCATTATAGTGTTGGGAAGATTAATTGAAATTGTATGTGCAAAGCACTTTAAATCAAAAACATATAAAAATATAAAGTACGCAAATGTGTTTCCAAGTGGACAGACTTGCTATGTGCAAAGATTTTTCAAGAATTTTCTTTTCACAGGGTGTCAGAAGTGTTTCAGCTAGCAGAAATAAATATGCTAATTGGAAGTAGATGAATCATAATCTCTGCCTTTTTTGTGAGAGGTTAGG
The DNA here is from genome assembly GCA_963573935.1 of Arctocebus calabarensis. Taxonomy (NCBI): domain Eukaryota; kingdom Metazoa; phylum Chordata; class Mammalia; order Primates; family Lorisidae; genus Arctocebus; species Arctocebus calabarensis. The sequence continues at coordinate 12,196 of CAUYON010075240.1, read as the reverse complement.
TGTGACCTGAACTGTGTGTGGTTAACAAAAGAGGAGCATGCTTAAAACAATTAGTTGGTGGCCTGTTCGGTGTGTCTCAAAAAATGTCCCTGTCTGTAAACTCTCAGCTTCTCCGCGTGGACACCTAGCTTCACACCATCTTTTCATCACTTACAGTCATTTCTGGAATATTACATCTGTTTTTCCTTTTTACCTCATTTTTAAAAAAATATTTTATATTTAGACCATCTCTTTCCTCTAAGATTAATCTACGATATCTTTTGGAATTGAAAGCCCTGTGTTTCATCGTGATGTAACATGCTTCTTTTCTGTTTCTGATATGCCCTTTTGAACAGTCTATGATGAGAGAAGGAAGCAGAAGGATGGCCATCCGGGAGTGAGCGCCCTGCCAGCTGGAGCCTGGGGAGAGGGGAGACAGACCGGAGGGAGAGGTCGGGTGCTACTTCCCTGCTCCCCAGCCCACCTGCAATCTTGTCTTAGGCTGGATGTGCAGCTGTCTCCAAAGGCCACCACTTCTTGCAGATTGTCCTTCTCTACAAGACTGTTTTTCTGGATTCTGGGAATCTCTCTCTTCTCTCCTACCCTACAGGTGTAAAAAGCTCTCTGGGTTACTGCGTTACCTTTGTTGCTGTTCCCCTCCCTTCTCACTCCTCTATGTTTGCAAGTAAATCCCCTTAAATCATCCCCGTTTGAACACACCCTCTGTTTCCTGGTGCAATAGTGACTGCTCAATACCTTTTCTTGAGACTATGGAGGAAGATACACAAGGCCCAACCTCTGGAAGGTCCATCTTAGAGGCCCTGGAAAAAAACTGCCAGGAGAGCTCTTCCCAAAGGGCAGAACCTGGGTCTTATCAAGTCAATTTCCCTACTTCTGGGGCAGAGGCCTTCAAATATGTGCCCGCCAGGGTAAGAAAGTTTCCTGTTCTTTCTCTCTCTAATGGGAGTTCTTATTATTGTTTTCCTGCCTCCCCCCCCCCCCCCAACTTTCTACCTTATAAACTGGGAGGAGAGGCTGGATTCTTGTCTGTTTAGTTCTCGGTCATCAGATCAATGTAGCCTGCCATGCTCAAGCTTGGCAGAGGTACCTCGGCTCTCTAAGTGACAGCGATATTTCCTTTTGTACGAGCAGAAGGGAGTTCGAAGATATTTTCTGATCGAAAGTTAGACTGTGAGGGATACTCTCAGTGCCTGTAAGTGTATTTTGCTGCACTTCCTGGTAGGGCACTGGACTAGGTTTTCTAGAATTTCTTGCATTTTTGTGGGACTGAGTTCTGACCAATAGAGTATGAAAGAAAGCATTATGGATGCTTTGAGGCTTGGCCGACGAAAACCACACCCGGAACCATGCACTGGTAAACCTGAGTCGCTTTATCTGTCTGTCACCTGAATGGAGAAAACTACAAGGACGTGAAGAGGCTGACCACAAAAGCAGAGCCTTTGAAGGACTGCCGAGAGCAGAGCCCGCTCAGTGCCGGCGTTAGACTGAGACCGGAAGGAGGAAGGAGCGTCTGCTGTGAGGCCGATGAGCAGCGGGGCTGTGAGCATTAGGCAATTTTTGCCTTAAGTAATACAGTGAGCTCGAACATGTCCGAACAATCCAGCCAGAACTGGCTTAAGGTAAAAAAGAATTCATGAACGGGAAGTCCAGGCGTATGGCGCCCTTTTAGGTACTGGTGGTGCAGAATTTCACCAAACGACGATTCCCTTGCACTTCTCCGCTTGATCGGGTTCTATTCTCCTCCTTGTCGCGTTTCCCTTCGCAGGCTCTCCTTCACCATTGCAGGATGTCTGCACAACTGCTGAATTCAGACTCACCGCTTTGTGTTATACACTGGGCCCACTTGCATGGGCCTGAACCGGCCCCACTTTGACTCAGCCCACTTTTGCTAGTCATGGGTGGGGAATAGGCGAATACCAGGACCCTGCAGGGCCCCCAGGAGGCAAATGTGATACCCCAGACAAGCATGTGGTCAGGGCTTAGAATGCAGAGAAGGAAGATTCCCTTAGGAAAGGTAGAGTATTCTTTTCTAGGAAAAGGTAATTGGATACCATGTGACAATGCCTAGTAACATCAATATGTTCATTTAACGCCCAGTCTTCTCTTTTGTCCCCCATTGTTATTGAACAACAAAATCACCTTTGCTCTCTCTTTTTATTTTTATTACACAGTCTCTTTTATATCCCTAATTATGGCTGATGTGTGTTTCAGAAAAAACATTTTGTAGAGAGATTAGACTTAATAAAGGCAGATGTCATCAGTTTATTGAGGTCTTGAAAGAGGCCCATCAGAAGCTCCAAAAAGAAATCATCCATCTCTCCCTTATATTTAAATTATATCCCCCTCAGATACATTTAGTATAAATTTTTAAGGAATAACTTCATCCCAATTATTCTCATATATTTAATCTGTTTCATTTAATTACTAGTCTTGTAACAATATTGTTTGTTACTATTTTCATTGCAAATTTAAGCTACATTGTGAGTAAAACAGACTTTTGTGAACTGGTCTAGGAACCTTACAACTTATTTATAACACTGTTACTATGGGGAGATGTGTTCTGAGATTCAAATAGTCAATTTGTGAGTATTTTTTTAAAAATACAATTTGTCTATAAATGCAGAGCTCTTTCATTTATCTTTCATTGTATAATAAACCACCCTAATGCTTCATGGCACCAAAGGAATGTTTTTATTTTCTTCCTATTCTGAGTTGTCCACTTGGTTTGGTGGTTCTTGCTTGGGGATATGTCACGCAGTTACAGCCCGGGCTGCAGTCACGTGTAGGCCCAGCTAAGCTGTATGTCTCACAGATGGCTCACTCAAAGGTCTCACAGTTGACACTAATCATCATCTAGCAGCTGAGCGGGAGACGCTGCCAGATCACCTTCACGTGGCCACTCTGTGTGGCTTGGGCTTCTCAGAATGTGACAGCTGGTTTCTGAGAGCAAGAGTATGAAGAATGAGACCTCCAAGTAGCCCAGGTAGAAACGGCATGGCTTTGTATCACCCCTGCCTCAGACATTCAGAACGTCATTTCCACAACATTCTATTGGTCAAGAAAGTCACCACATCCCACCTAAATTCTAAAGAAGCAATATTAGAGTCCATCTAGCAAAGAGTTTGCAGCCATTTTTAGTATATTATAGAGCCTTATTGACCTCCCCCCCAAAATGGCATAGATGAAGTAATTAAGGAGTGGGCTGTCTATGTTCATATCTGGACATTTATACCCCATCAATGTTGAGTAAATTTCTTAACCCTCTGTGCCCCAGCATCTTCATCTATAAAGTGGTGACAATATAATACCTATAAGGTAGGATGGTTTGAGAATAATCACTAATACATTAAAAAGTACTTGGTTTAGTTCCTAAGAAATATTATGTGCCATGATTATCATTATATGAGTATAAGGATGGTGTCACATGGCAAGTGTACTAGGGGTCTTTGAAAGTTCATGGAAATTGCATATTATGAAAAAAATATACACATGGATTAAAATTTTTTTTTGCACCAAATAAACTTCGATTAACTTGTCTTGTTATTTGTGTGTCCAAACAGGAGCTAGTTTAGGATGCAATCAGATAGATAAGACATCAATTTGAAAATGAAGCACAAACAAATATGAAGCTTGTGATGAAGGTGGACTGGAAGAATAGCAAAATTAGTGATGCTTTACGATAAGTTTATGGGGATAATTCCCCAAAGAAATCAACTGTTCACAGACAGGTAACTCATTTTAAGAAGGGATGTGGCAATTTTGAAGATGAAGCCTAAGGTAGCAGCCCATTCACATCAATTTGCAAGGAAAAAACTCATCTTGTTCCTGTTCTAATTGGCAAGACCCAATAATTAACAGCACAAACAATCGCCAGCACCATAGATGGTTTAGATTACATAATTCAGCCTAAAAATTAAAGTTGAGCAAACTTTCCACCCCATGGGTACCATAACACCTGTGCCCAGATGAGCTGCAGACAAGTGTAGAACTTTCCATGGAAATTTTAAACCCAGAGGATCAAGATCCTGAAGCATTTCTTTGAAAGATTGTAATAGGAGATGAAACATGGCTTTACCAGTATGATCTTGAAAATAAACACAATCAAAGCAATGGCTGCCAAGTGGTGGACATGGTCCAGTCAAGGCAAAGCGGGCCTAGCTAGACCAAAGTTCATGGTGACAGCCTTTTGGGGAGGAGCAAGGCATTTTTCTTGTTGTTTGTCTAGAAGGCCAAAGAATGGTAGCATCTACTTATTATGAGAGTATTATAAGTGTTTTGTTTGTTGTTAGCAAACAAACAAGAAAAAGACCAAGAGAGTCTTTCACTACTAAACCAATGCTGCTACACATTCTTTTTACTGAATGAGGTCAATTTTATAACAGTTCTCATGAGAATCATTGTGTGCCCACCTTGCAGTTCTGACTTGGCTCCATCTGACTTGCTTTGATTTCTACTCTTAAATAATCTTAAAACAAGGCTGGTTGTTGTAGCTCACACCTGAAATCCTAGCACTCCAGGAGGTCAAGGCAGGAGGATTGCTTGAGGTCAGGACTTTGGGACCAACCTGAGCATGATCGAGACTCCATCTCTACAAAAACAATTTTTTTACAGAAAAATTAGCCAGTCATTGTGGTGGGCACCTGTAGTGCCAGCTACTTGGGACGCTGAGTCAAGGACTCTTGAGCCTAGGAGTATGAGGTTACTGAGAGCTAGGCTGAGGCCATAATCCTCTAGCTCCAGAAACAGAGTGAAACTCTGTCTTCAAAAAAAATGAATCTTTAAAGGGCACTTGTTTGCTTCAGTTCTTAATGTGAGAAAGATGGCATTGACAAAGTGAAATATCTAGAACCCACAGTTCTTTAACAATAGACTAAATGACTAGTATCATCACTTAAAGTGTCTTGACCTTGATGGAGTCAAGACATTGAAAAATCAAGTTTATATTTTTTATTTTTATATTTAAATTTCATTTTTTCGATAAACAATTAGAGGTACCCTCTTATTTCACTGTGATTTTTCCCATGGAACTTGCACAAGCATGTAAACAGGCTCTTTTTTGGTTTAAGATTGTCACCAGAGCATGACATGATTTCTGAGCACTTTTTCTCATTTGAGTGGGCATCAGCCCTTCCTGTTTCCTTGCATGATGCAGCTATTTTGATGGCTGTCAGTTTCATTTTCAGTCCATTACACAAATTTTTTTTTATAGGCCTGAGTGTTGCTATCTTGTTTTTGATTGGTTACTGACATATCATTCATGTATCTTTCTAGTCTTCTTGCAGGGAGAATAAATTGGTTTATCACACAGGTCAGTGGATCCCCTCTATACTAAATTTGGTGAGTGATAACAGAGGAGCTATGTTTTTTAGAGGTAAAGTTAACTAATCTGCTCTATTACATATCATGGGTTCTAGGTAAGTTGCTCTTCAAGATGAAAATATTTATTTTTAAGTGAGAAAGGAGAAAATAATGTTTGTAGCGTGATGAACTATTTCAATAATTTTCTTTTAAATAGAATATATTTAATGTTGGATAAGTGAATAATTAGAGTTAGCGTCTCTGTAATGAGAACTTTTCATCAGTTCTTTAATAAATGGACCATCCCCTAAAATTTATCAGGTTAATAGAAACAAGTTAGATTTTCATCTTGGCCAAAAGAACTCTGAATAGCAGTTCTACAAACCAAAAGAAAAAAAAATTGGCAGAACAGATTGTAGAAATTATAACTAAGCTAGAGGACATTTTCTATTTCTAGAAGAAAATGTTACTTGTATCCAAGGAGCATTGTTGTTTTGGGTTTGTGCTCTCTTTCCAAAGAAGTCTGGAATTTTTTTCATCTCAGCCTACAGAAGAGAGTAGTTAGGTGCTGGGACAACTTAACTAACTTAACAGTCTTGCCTTTTGGATCAAGTATAAAGAGAATGTGAGCCTTCTGAGACATGGGCAGAGTACATTTCTCAGGTCATCTTGACCTCTGGGAATGACTAGTACCGTTTCTCCCATAAAAGTTGTTTTTCCCTAGGCTCTCCAGGGACAGGATGTCATACATAGCAAGTAGGGTTCAGAGATCCCATCAACAATCCCTTTTATTTTACAACTGGGGAAACTGAAACCAAAAATAAGAAGTAATTTATTTGTTGTCTAGGCGTGGCAGTGCCCAGGTATTGAGACTTCCTTATTATTCTTTTTCCAGGCTACCTGGAAGACCTCGAGCAGTTTCTAGCCCCGCCATATGCCATGGGCATATGGGTTGTGACCTGGGCTACCAGTAAAAGATAACTGGGGACACAGACATCACTCAGCCAGAATTTGTACATCAGCTTTAAGGACTAGTTTATACTGAGCCAGCTTTCACATTGGTACCAAACCACATTCACAGTACCTGTACATGCTAAGATTGAACTTTTTCTTAACCTCAGGAAAAACAAATAGTGTAACAGATGTTGTTGATCTATATACCTTTAAATAGAGTCCTCCCGTTCATTCATTCACTTGAGAAACCTGGCTGTGTGCATTTACAGAAATGCATTCAGCACATTCTCCATGCTAAGCCCCCAGCAAGAGCAGCTCTGGGAAAGTAGCACACTCAGCCCTTGTCTTCATTACCTGTGGGAAATGAAAAAGTGTTTAACCCTACTCAGATTTCAAATATACACCTTTCTTCTTTTATCTGACTTACTTTTTCACTCTCTAAACATTGCCTTTAAGGAAAGGAAGCTCATCAAAAAACGGAAACAGTTTTTTATCAATTTTTTCCTTTATGATCAGTGAATTTTTTTTTAAGTTTTGCCCATTTAAAAAACTCGGTAAAAGATGTGAACTGGGACTTTGCCAAAGAAGATATCTAAATAGACAATAAGCACATGCAAAGATGTTCAGCATGATTAGCCAAGAAATGCAAACTAAAATTATAATAAGACACTACTACATCTAAACCAGAAGAGCTAAAATTAAAAAATCAGAAATGACAATACCAAGTATTGGCGAGAATGTAAAACAGCAGGGAATTTCATACATTACTGATGGAGTATAAGTTAGGACAGTCACTTTGGAAAATAGTTTGACGTGTCTATTGAAACTAAATATGTATAGGCTACTCTACATCCCAGAAATTTCACTCTTAGGTATGTATCCTGGAAATAAACAAAATTTATGTTCACCAAAATATACGTAGAAGAATGTTTATAGCAGCATTAATAAGGATATCAAAAACTAGAAAAAAAAGTCCATTAAAAATACAATAGATAAATTATGCTACATTTATACAACAGTGAAAATTAATGAATACATGAACCAGCAATGTGAATCTTATAGGCCTTGTGTTGAGTGAAAAAATCAAGATGCTCAATGGGATATATAGTATATTATTTTATTCTATAAAGTTTTAAAACAAATGAAACAAATCCAGGTGCTAGATATCAGAATAATGGTATTTATCAACAGGGAAGAGGTCCATTATATGTATATATACATATGTAAAAATTGCACTGAGTTTGTACAGATGTAAGTTTATATACTTTATGCAAACTACACATCAATAAAGAACAAAAAATGTGTTGAGTTAAAAGAAAGGAATGCATGAGCACACAGTTGCTATAGAACTCTTGTGCAGAGGCTTGCTGAGTTATTACATGCTTTAGTGCCTTTTTCTAGAATCATCCAAGGACAGATTGTTAACTGGCCTCCCTTTCTGGTGCTGATCCCTGACTCTCACCTACTCTTTTACTAAGTCCCTCATACACATAAATAAAGGCCCTTCTCACCATCTTACTCAATGTCAGATTCATGGGGTTTGAAGTTTTTCAATTTTACAATGAAAAACAGTATCAAGGAAATGGTCTTTCTTTAAATAGTTAGCCAGAATGTATAGTGGGTCTGAGTAAAATACAGAAGGTGCCAGGTTAAACCAGCATCTACAACAGCAGAGGGGCATCCTCAGAATTGTGTCCTATTTGTTGAACTTCCATCCCAGTTCGTGCTACTTTTAGAAAAACTGGTGCTAATGCTTAGTTCAAGGAATCATACACCTTTGAAACTGCAGTGGTAAATCCCAGTTTATGATTCTTACCGATCTTATCAAAGTGCTGTATTATATGTCTCAACTCTCATCTTAAGTTAATTGTGATTAAATCCATCAGCATCCTAGGATTTCTAAGAGTATTTGTAACATCTCTTGGAAGAATTATTATTTCCTGCAGGGTGTTATGAAACAAGGGGTTTTAATCACTTACAGCCTTTTCTCACCTTTACGTGTGCTACAGATTCAAAGTATACATCCTGGCAGTGAAAATCTGGATTTTTTGGCCCACAATAAAAAATAAATATATATCCCATCCCACCAACTGACAGTGTTTCAAGCTATTAATAGGCTGATCCCTTATACTTGGTTCTCTGATATTTTTAGAGTCTGCACTGAGTGCATTAAAATTTTTTTTTGTCTTCTTAAAAAAGTAATTATTGAGACTAGATTCTGCCAACAACATCTTGCAAAATAAAATAATAGCTTGGAATTGTTTAGAACTACAATATTACTACTTTCACATTGTTACTATGAGGGGTATTTTTAGGAGTTTATTTCATGAAAACAGAGCCTTCTATGTAGCCCATTATTAACATTAGTTTATGTTTACTGTACTTCCCTTAAAATTGCCTTTGTAGGGGGTACAGACTGCATATTTTCTTTCAACAAGGGAATATAATACACTGGAAAGTCAAATTAAGAGAAAACAACTTTGGGAAATGACTACAGACAAAGGTATGAAATTACACCCACTTCACTAATTACTGCTAATCTAATTTTATTTTTAGCTTTTAAGACAACACCCTGAAAACTCACTTCTCTGAGATGACCTATATAAAGTTGTTCTACAATCCCAATGAAAGTAACTTAGTAATCGTGTCAAAGATAAGGAGACTCCACCTTTAAAATAAGAGCTTTTCCTCTGAATCCTTTCTTATGGCACATCACCTCTGCTGCAGTCCCCAGTGAAGGTCTATGCCAAAGCCATGTGGTATAATAGACCCATATGCCAGTCCTGTATACCAGCCCCCAGTCAGAGCACGGGAAGGACCCAGCTGTAAATAAGGATAAAGTCACCCCACAGGCCTCCCTTCCCTTTGAGCCAAGGACCCTTCCCTGAACTTTGACTTATGAAGTTACTTCTGATTTAGGCTTCTTGGAATTCAGAAACTGTCACTTGGCATTTCTGAGTCATAGCATAAAAGATCTAGGACAGGTCTTGAAAAGATTCCTTTCAAAGAAAAATAAATTTTTTAGGGCACTTGATAAGTAAAATCAGCCCATCAGCCTAGATGAAGGTTTCCTGGCCATCTTCTCCCTCTGCTATATTTCTTTTTGGATCCATTCTCTTTAAGTTATATCTCTGCCTAATCCTCTCCAGATAAGTTCTTATAGCCTCTTGAACATCTCTATCTACAAGCTAAATATAAAACATCAAAAATTGTCTTATCATTCTCGTGAATAGCACCCTATAGCAAGTTCAAACATTCTAGCCTAACCAACATTACATATCCAGCCTATGTACCATTGTTTTGCATCTTGTTATTTTCTCATGAATCCATTAAGCTCTGGCCTGAAAAACTACTTCCAGCTCTTCAAATATTTTCCCTGTGCCAAGAACATACTTCCTCTACTACCATTCTGTTTTATTTATTGTTTTCTTACAAAAAATCAGGTAAAACATAAACAACTTCCTCATGTTCACACTTGCTTCTTAATCTCAAAAGGATTAGGTGCTTCATGGTAGGAATTTAAGAAATCCTTCATTTAGTACTAACAGATTCAGTTTAATTCTGTGTGTTTGTGTCTCTGTGTGTTAGAATTACTCTGGAACGGCAATGTCCACTAGCCATATTAGACTTTTATTTGAACTTACATTTTAGCTTATTATAATTAAGTAAAATTAAAAGCATAGTTCCTCAGGTATACTCTGCACTTGTGGGTAGTGGCTACTCTTTCCACAATTGAAAGTGCGATTGGTTAGTACGAGTCTACACTGTGGGACGGGCTGTGCTTAGCCCACAGAAGTAGGCTATTGATTGAATACTCAGTAGCTAAATAGTCGTAATAGTCTATTACGTAATTATTGATTGAAAAGATAAACAAATAAATGCATTTTTATATAGCAGGAAATTGATAAATATTTGTTAACAAGCAAGTCAATGAATGATTATCCAGAGCACTGTAAACATCCAGAGAGCACCTCTCTTAAAAATCGTATAAATGTAAGGGCTCAGAAACTGTAGTCAGTGGCTAGGGCCCCAACCACATACACCAGAGCTGGCAGGTTTGAATCCAGCCCAGGCTTGCCAAAAAACAATGACAACTACAACGAGAAAATAGCCGGACATCATGGTGGGCGTCTGTAGTCCCAGCTACTTGAGAGACTGAGGCAAGAGAATGACTTAAACCCAAGAGTTTGAAGTTTCTATGAGCTGTAATACTACAGCACTCTAACCAGGGTGACAGCTTAAGGCTCTGTCTAAAAAAAAAAAAAAAAAAATTAAGGGGTACAAGAGCACTTTTGTTACATGGATCTGTAACACCTGTATAGTGGTGAAATCTGAGCTTTTAGTGTAACCATCACCCAAACAATGCATAGGGTACCCATTAAGTAATTTCTCATTCCTCATCCCATCATGCCTTCCCACTCCCTGAAGCTCTAGAATGTTCTACATTCTATATCCCTGTGTATGCACACCTTTAGCTCCCATGAACAAATGAGAATATGTGGTATTTGACTTTCTGTTTCTAAATTGTTTTACTTATGAGTATGGCCTCCAGTTTCATCCGTGTTGCTACAAAGGATATGATTTATTCTTTTTAATTATTAAATATACTTTATTGTGTGTATACACACACATACACACATAAATACACATACAGACTCACCCCAAATTTTCTCTCCCCAATTGTCTACTGACAGATTTAGGTTGTTTCATGTCTTTTCTATTGGGTGATTTGTGCTCCCATAAACACACAAGTGTAGGTATCTTTTTGATATAATCCTTTCTTTTCCTTCGGATAGATACCTAGTACTGGGATTATTGGATCAAATGTAGCTTTTAGTGTGTTGAGAAATTTCCATACTGTTTTCCATGGAGGTTGTATTCATTTACATTCCCACCAAGAATCTATAAGTGTTTCTTTTTCTCTGTATCCTCTCCAACATCACTTACTTTTATGACTTTTTAATAATATCCATTCTGACTAATGTAAGATAATATCTCATTGTGGTTTTAATTTTCATTTTTCTGATGATTAATCATGTTGAGCATTTAATTATATGCTTATTGAATATAAGCATATTTGTTTATACATTTATGCTACCTTTTGAAGACATACAAATGGCCAATAAGCATATAAATAAATGCTCAATTTTAAAGAAGTTCTTGTTTCCTGTTGTTGAGTCTTTAATTATTCTTGAGTTAATTTTTATATATGGTAAGAGATCAGGGTCTTATTTAATTCTTCAGCATATTGCTATCTAATTTTGCCAGCTCCATTTATTGAAAAGGGTTTTTTTTTCTCCAATGTGTATTTATGTCACTTTTGCAAAGATCAGTTGGTTATAGACAGGTCACTTTATTTCTAGGTTCTCTATTCTGTTCCATTGATCTATTTGTCCATTTTTATACCAGTATCCTATTGTTGGTTTTTTTTGTAGCTATTTTTTTTTATTATTAAATCATAGCTGCGTACATTAGTGAAATCAAGGGGTACAATGTGCTGGTTTCATATGCAATCTGAAATGTTTTCATTGAACTGTTTAACATAGCCTTCATGGCATTTTCTTAGTTATTGTCTGAAGACATTTGTATTCTGCATTTAGTAAGTTTCACCTGTACCCTTGTAAGATGCACCATAGGCGTGGCCCCACCAATTACCCTCCCTCCACTCAAGCCTCCCCTCTCCCCTCCCTTCCCTTGCACCTTTCCCCATATTCTTGTGCTATAGTTGGGTTATACTTTTCTTATGAAACCTTTAAATTAGCTTCATAGTAGGGCTGAGTACATTGGATACTTTTTCTTCCAATCTTGAGATACTTTGCTAAGAAGAATATGTTCCAGCTCCATCCATGTAAACATGAAAGAGGTAAAGTCTCCATCTTTCTTTAAGGCTGCATAGTATTCCATGGTATACATGTACCACAATTTATTAATCCATTCATGGGTC
>CAUYON010075236.1:0-30957 GCA_963573935.1 Arctocebus calabarensis | reverse complement strand
GATACTTTTTCTTCCATTCTTGAGATACTTTGCTAAGAAGAATATGTTCCAGCTCCATCCATGTAAGCACAAAAGAGGTAAAGTCTCCATCTTTCTTTAAGGCTGCATAGTATTCCATGGTATACATGTACCACAATTTATTTTTTGTGAGAATTAAATGAAATAATTAATTTAAAGTACTAGGTGGAGTAGTGAAGCCATATTTCTTCCTTAGTAGTTACAAGAGATAACTTTCTTCCTTATTTTGCATCAGTTTTTAAAACAAAATTTTTAATAATATACACTTTAATTAAAATTAAATAGCTTTCAATATAAATAAAATGTATTATAACTGTTTGTGATAGAGTTTTGAAAGAAGCTGCTGAAAGTTGTATGGCTATTATCCTGAAAAACTGTAAATATGGATGAATTACCACTTCTGTGTTTATTATGTTAATATGATTCATTTGATTTTAAGATAGGGAGATTACCTTGTGTTTTCTGGGTAGAACAAATACAATCTTAAGAGCCCACAAAAGCAGAGAGCTTTCTCTAGCTGACATCAGACTTTAGAACTATTTGAAGTGTGGGAAGAATTCAATGCACCTTTGCTACTTTGAAGATAGAAGAGCCATGTAAGAAGGAAGATAGGTGGTCTCTGGGGACAAGTTGCAGAAGTCTGTTAACAGGCAACAGGGAAATAGTCCTCCAAATGCAAGAAAATTAATTCTGCCAACAACCTGAATGAATGTGGAACTCTTGCATAGTCAGCACATTGATTTCAACCTTGTAAGACTGGAACTAGTTACCTAGTTGAGCCCACCCAAAAGTCTGACTGAAAGAAGGAATAATATAATAAATGAGTGTTTTTTTAAGTTGCTAAGTATGTTGTAGCATGTTACATAACAATAGGAAACTAATATACTTGACTATGTTTATTTGACTAAGATATAACTATTTCGGCACTAAAATATTTGAAATATCCATTAAAGGGAAGCATTTAATATAGATTTAATATGAACATTAATTTACTAACTAGGCATCAATAACATTCATCTATGTTTGATAACATTGAGCTATAGAGTACAAAGAGACGTTAAAGAGTAAATAGTCTAGAATCAAGAAAATGTGACCAGAAGAGTAAATTATTTATAAATTTACAAGAGTAAATAATTTGCTTTGGCTTCATGATAGCTATTTTTTTGGATTTTTAACAATAGGTTTCTAAAGGTTATTTTTCAGGGAGAGGGCTGTAATATGTGTCCATCCAATATAATAAGTAGCTAACATAATTATATTTTGGCACAATCCGTAACTATTTATAGATGGTTTTCTATTAAAAATATATAATCTACCAAGTAAATTAATTGCATAGTTTCATCATTCATAATCTTCCTTAATTTCTATTGAACATGCACAACACATATGGGGAAGAATAATCTTGTGCTACAAACTGAAGCCTTATCTTATGCTACGTTATCAACTTGTCATTCAGTGGCATAATTAGAATCGCAGATCACCTAACTCCAAAGTCTCATGTATTCTGCATTATACTACTGTGCGTCTTTTGTTCATATTCTATATTACAAAACAGAATTGATCTTTCCTTGATTATCTTTGCACGTCATTTAATAACATATCATGATTCATTAAGAACACTCTATCAACCTCTTTGAATTTGTTGAATATTGCTGTCTAAGCAAAAATTGCACAGGACAAACTTAAACAGGGAAAGAAGAAGCTCCTTAAGACCACTGCTAGCAAGGGTACAAGTTGGATATATTAAGCATAGAGTATAAATGCCTTCACACAATAATTAAGTAAACGAAGTGATGGATATATTAACTAGTGTGATGTAAGCATTCCTAATTGCATATGAAATCAGCACATTTTACCCCATTAATGTATACATGATCTATGTGTTAATGATTTAATAATAATAATAATAAAAAAGACCACTGCCAGAGAAGAGAAAGACTGAGCTCAGGCACACTAAATCATAGGACCATGGAGGTTAAAGAGCTGAGACAAGGCAGAGGATATGGGACGTCTATGTTTGCTTATGGCTTTATCCAGAAGAAAAATAAATTTAGTTTATGGGAGAAAGCAAATTTATAATTTGGATTAAGTCACACTCAGGAGTTTGGTCATGACCTTCCTAAATAGAGGGGCTTAGAGAGGAACCATACTTCTTGATGATTATGCTATCAGCAAATTGATCCCAAGTTCTTGAGAAAGAACTTCCTGGGTTATAAAATGGGCAAGAGGCTTTCAAAAATATTTACATGTTAAAGTACAGAAAAATAATTTACCAAATTTTCTACAGTACATCCTCTAAGAAAAAGGAGGTCAAAAGGTTTGAGTCACGATTCTGTCTAAAGTTTATTCAAGCTAAGGGCAATGTTAGGTTCATCTTGGTCAGTACTAACACTTCTGACCCACTCTGACTTTTCAAAATACTTAACTTCTCAGAAAATACACATAAAAATGCACAAGTAATGCAGTTTTGCACAAGCCAAATAAGAAAGATAAAATGGGAATACTAGACAAAATCATGATATCGTATTAATTTTAAAAACCTCTTCCAATTTGGTATCAACCAACATTTCTGCAAATGCTTTGTTTACATAAGAGACTCATGATAAAACAAAAACAAAACTTTTATCATCATAAAACATTTCTCTCATGGATGGTGATTTTTTTGTTTGTTTGTTTTTGTCTGCTAAATATTTAAAAATGAGATCTGGAATGGTCCTTTTTTGACTCCACAATAAAATAGTTTTGAATATTAATTTCAGGTCCTGCAAACACCTGACATAATATTTCTGGAGTTAAAACTCAAGCATCTTAAAAACTAGAAAACCATAATGAACCAGATAAGGTGAGAGGATAAAATCAAAAACACCATGGGGAGTTTTATTTCAGAGGTGTTTAGCTCTAGAGAGACTGAGTAAAGATTTGAATAATTATCTTGCCTCAATCTAAATTACCCTACCTACTTTACAAAAATATGACCATATATTTCTATTTTGACTCACCAGATGACAGGTCAAACAGATTTGGTTTTGAGGCCTAGCATTTCCTTTTATAAGCTAACAGTAAGTCATTGGACCTCTTTAAATCTTTGGTTCTTTGTAAAATGAGAGTAATAATGTTTGATATGTTTGTCTTGAAGATTGAATGACATGATGTTTTCAATTACTTAAAATAGTATCAGCATATATTGTGTTAATTAATAACAAGTAATCCTAGTGTCTTCCTCTAAGCAATGTCCCCTGCTGGGATCCTCATCCCACTGTATCTTCTCAACTTCTACCAGAGCACCTCTTGGACAATGATGTCCACTATTTCATGAAACAGTGCATTATATTCCAACTCAAGTTTCAGCAATTTTTTTCTAAAAGTCTGCCTGCCTGTCATATTTACTCATTCTGTTTCTCACTCTAGATCTATGAAAAGCAGATAGAAGTTAGGTTAATTTCAAACAAATTTGCATTGTTCGGCAAATACATGTTCATGCCCATAAATTTTACATCTCAAAGTTTTGAATTGTTATCTAAATTAATAAAATTTAAAAGAAAACAAAACCCTGTATTGAAACTTTGCTTGTCACTTCAATATTTCAGCAAGGTGCCGCTGAGCCGCAAAATGTCACCCTGCATTCACTGAGGTGGTTGGTGAGTCTTGCAATGAGGAGTGGATGTGGATGTCAGGTCCCCGGGCACCAGGGATTTTATTTCAGAGATATGACAAAAAAGGATGAATGTCAAAATGTTATAAAGGCAGTGTCATAGTTCCATCTAGCTTAAGGAGAGAGATGTTTTCAGAATCCCATCCCCACCAATGCTGTCAGTATTCAGCTACCACCTACTAACTTTTGATTTCAATAGAATCAAAGAGCCATCTCAAACTTGGGCTTCTAGGGCAACAATAAAATATGATAATGTTTAGACTGAATTATTATCTAATGCTTAGCCTGAATCATTATCTTCTCTGGGCATAGAAAACACTACAAGATTGCTTATTCCACAGTATTTGCAGTTGTTAAAACATTCAAAAAACTTAAAATAGTTAAGTAACTCATACAGAAAGAAAGATCTATCCGTGGTCACTTTATTTCTTTCATTTTCATGGTATTGATTGCTCAAAGTCTTTTTTTACTAAAATAAGTTTGCTAACATTTTCTTAAGAGCACAGAACTTAACTGCTCAAGATGATCTAAGTTGATGCTTATACACATACAGCGCCATCCTCCAATTCTTTTTAATGATATTTCTTCAAGTACTTTACCCGTTTAAAGGCATTATCTGGCCCTGCTTTCTTCTCCCCTCCCTTTCAAACCAGCTCCATAGGTTTTTTGCTTTTTGGTTTTGGGGAGTTTTTGGCCGGTGCTGGGTTTGAACCCGCCACCTCCGGCATATGGGGCCCGTGCCCTAGTCCTTTGAGCCACAGGCACTGCCCTCCATAGGTTTTTTTTTTTAACTTGCTCTCAGCGTTCCTTACATTCTTCTAACAGATGTGTTTATGCATTCAGTAGGTTTTCTTCACGCTTCTAACAAAGGTGATGATTTTATTAATTTAATTTTGGTCTTCTTTTCACTGAAGTTTAATTTCTGAAAGCTGGAATTTCATCTGATGTTTTAATCCATGGAATATTCAGGGCCTAGTGAGTGTAGAGAGTTATGTGTGAATAAATGTATTATATCTACCTACATGCACCCTTTATATTTTTCCACAGGAAGGACATCACTGTTATAAGGCTTTATAAACTGCATAATATACTCACAGCACACGCTAGTAAGTCCTTAATGCTGAGTCCTTACTGTGTGGGGAGCCTTTATAATTATATTCTTAATCTTCTGCCCTTTGTAGAAGAGCAGTTAAAAAATTAAGCCCTGGTATTTGGATTTCAGCCCTATTTTCACCACTTGCTGTCTATGCATGCTTGGGCAAATAGTTGCACCACCAACTACTTCAGTTTTCTCACCTGAAAGTTAGAGATAATATTAGGTAAATTTGGTAATTGTTGCAAAATTTAGCTAAGTTCATACACATATAATTTATGATAATCTTGATACATAATATTCAATAAATTTTAAAAATTATCATCATTAGGAAACCTATAGGTGATAGACATCTTGATAAATCCTGGGGATAGAAGACCAGTAATGCATAGCTTCTGACATAATAATTTTATAACAGATTACATACAAATATAATAAACTTATCGTATTTGAATAAAATATATGCAAAGTACTATGGAAAACAAAGACAGTAGTAATGAGAGATCTGTTTTTTTAATGAGGATACCTTATATTTTTGTTATAATTAATATTGTTCCTTTTACAATTTTTGACATTTTAAAAGTTTGTTTAAAATGGATTACACACTTATTATTATTTTATTATAACTTTTTAAAATAAAAATCTGACACACACATGGAAGTGAGTAAATAATAAACGGAAAACTCAGAGAATGTTTGTGACAGAAGTCTGGTATGTAACTATTAGTCCTACAGAGAAATAGAACTCCACCAGGTCTCCAGAAGCTTCCTCACCCTTGACTGCTAATATGACTTCTATTACATTATATTTGATTTTTACTCTCTCTGATCTCATTATGGCAGAGTTAAATAGCATTGACTTACTTTCCCCTGATTTCTTTTAAAATTGTCTGTGTAAGATCAATTAATATTATTCTATATGGCAGTTGTTTGTTCATTTCCATTGCTGATTACTGTTGCATCTTATGTGTGCTGTACAATGTAATTAACCAGTCTGCTGCTGAGGAATAGGTGTGGTGTTTCCAATTTGATTTATTATGGATGGTCCCAGTATGAACATTCTGGTGTGTCTTTAGCACCAAATATCTGTGTCAGTTTTTTTCTAAGTCATAGATACATTCAGATTTAACAGATGCTGTCAAAATCTTTCAAAGTAATTGTACCCACTTGTATGCTTACCAGCTGGGTATGAAAGTTCTAGTTGTTCCAGTTCTCACTAGCACTTAATTTCCAATCACCTTTAAATTTCTCCACTGATAAAATATTTAACAAGAGTTTGTTTCATGAAACATTTTATATTTAACTTTTAAAAAAAATTTCTTCATTGTTTTCTGTTTTTAGTTTTTTATATTACAGATGTCGATTATTCAAGACATGATTGCCATTATAAACAAGGCCTGTCTTGACTTGCAGTGCTGGTGATATTTTTAAGACAGTTTCTGAAATCAACTGTTTCATATTTAAGCATATTTATCAGTGACATTATGTTGTACTTTCAGTTCTTAAAAAATTATAATCTCAAATAATTTGAAACACAGAATGAAGTATTATTTCTAAGCCTCTGGAGGTAAGTCAGCTGAACCTGAGGTTGAAATGACGAGCACGTCGGTGAATGATACAAACAGCTGCCGGGCCTCTTTATATGCAAGTCATTCACTGAGATATCAAAATGTGGAAAATATAATGCTCATACCAACATTTCTTGTTGAATTAATGCCCAGGTGAGTTCTTCTGAAATACTGCAGTTGTATTTTAGCAAAAACAAAAAGCAGTAAAGCATCATACTTATTAGGATCCAATTTGCCACAGCAGCAGTCAAGTGCTTCAATTTCTCCCAGCGGTGACGGGAAGGGAAAAGTAGGGATAGAAAATTTAAATTAAATTCATAGTGCAATGCACATTTGGAATTCAATATTGACAGCTCTAATTACACTTACCTTACCATCACGGGTTCATTAAGTTAAAAACTACCACTACTACAACACACACACACCTTCCTATATATGCACTTTTAATGTTTCAGCTTTTTTTCTCCCATTTAATGAATTCATGATGGAGATGTATGGCATTTTGGAAAGAGAGGCTTGATTATTACTTTAACCCATGAACAAATATATACATGTGCAAACATACAGTTAGGAAGCGATGTTATGTTTAGATATACCATTGAGAAATGCATCAGCGTAAAATATCAGATTCAAGTATCTACTAATCTCTATTGAATTGCCAGGAGTGATCTAGTACGAAAACAATTGTCTTGTAGGTTTTAGGAATGTCTAAATTATAATTTCTGATCAAAAAATTAATTATACAGAACCATACTTTGTCACCTTTGCACATTCAAAAAAACCCTAATATCTTGAAATCTGATTTGTTTTCTTGCCTAGGACCATAAGAAGTTTCTCACTACTTCTACCCACTACTTCTATAGGCTGGAAGTTAGGATGAATCTTATGGTAATATTTATCTGCTTACCAAAAAAATCATTTTGAAGTTTCTAGCAACCTGGTTTGCTAATCTCAAAACAGAAAGAGATTTACAACTAACTATGACCACAACTGTGGTTTTAGAAATGTGAGAGAAAAAAGAATTAGCAAATACAGGCAATTTTTAGAGGAACATAAAGAAGAAAGGACTTATTTTCTCCTTAGATTTACTTCATATCTTTTTTCAGGCCTAATATAACAAATGGATGTATGAAATTGCTCAGTGATTCTATAAAAGTCAAGAAAAATATTCAAAATTTTAATTAACATAGAAAATGTCTTGTCAAGTTCTGTGGTTTCATTCTTAAAGAATAAAAAAAATTATATGACAAATATATTTTTTGTTTATGTAATGGACCCAATTAAATAATTTAGTGTGCAAGCCACTTAGGCAAGTTTTGCTCTTTCAGATAACTTTACTAGATAAATGTATAAGGTAATTTTTAGCTCCTTCAGTTTGCTTAAAAAAACATATTCTATGCTCACAATATTTAACTAAAAGCCTAGGGAATAGCTGGGTTAGCATCAGAGCGATTGACCATTATTTATGTACTAGAATAATTGCCCATATTTCATTACCTTAACTGTTTTTCTCTAAATTGAAGAACAACTAAATTGTTAAAAGATGGTCATACATATGTATTTGTGTGCATGTGGGCACATGTTTGTATGAAATAAACAGAAATAAGAAACTATGACTTTTTTTTAAGAAACTAAGACTTTTGAAAGCATTTTTGTTTATGCCAATTATGTCAGAACATTAAAAATCTTCACAAACTTCTAAAATCCAACTGCCTTCTTAAAAGAGATACTAAATGATTTGATGTTGAAGATCCCAATGGTTGAGGAAATAGAAACTTGTAGGCTGCTAAGGATAATCACAGCATCCTTTTGGTGGCTAAATAATATAGTTTGACTCTGAAATTTTATCCATGTAGACAGCAGCTTAGCATAGCAGAAAAATACCGGACATTGGAAGCTTGAGATCTCAATGTGGCCTGTTAATTCCACTGTGTGTTTTTTTGGTCCTTCGCTGTTGTGGGTATAAGCTTTAGGTTTCATATTAGAATGTCTGTAAAACATCTCCTAACTATTTTATTCTTAGAATGCTCGTGCATCAATAACTTCTAATATACTCCAGAATCTTGTGCAATGCTGCAAGGAAGGTAGAGGGGAAGCAGAATCTGCAATTTATGCTCCCAAAGATCTTAAAAATCTATTTATTAGTTCAATAAATATTTATGAAGGATCATCTCTCTAATAGACATAGGATTGGTGGTATGTCTGAAGCACTGTATAACATGATCAAGGCTCTGCATCCTCAGAACTTATGAAGAAGACATATTAAATGTGTAATTGTATTCAATTTAGATTAGTTTATAATAGAAAAAAATATATAGAGTTTATGGTATACCACAGGAGACTAAGTAGCATAAAAGATCAAAGGATACCTTCCGAAACTGGAAGCTTTTATGTGAGAGGTAAAGATTGGGTAGGAATTAACCAGACCAACAGGATGAAATGACCATTTCAGACACAGGGAAGCATGTAAATAAATACTAGATTAGAGAGAGAGACCAACACTAATCATTTGAGGAGATAGAGTTGGTAGAATGGTGCACAGTCAGAGGAAAAGAGACAGGATTAACACCCCTGAAACAACAGTGAAGAATTTAAGCTGGCATATGTAACGTCTGAGTTGGGCAGGACAACTCCAAGTATCCCAAGTATCAGGGAAGAGGAGAACATACTTGCTTCCAAAGGACACATAATATACCCAAGGAAGTAGGCACAGGTTCTGAGGAACCCGGAAAACATGAGTTCAAAGGAAAGGAGGAGTGCATTTCAGGAGACAAATACTAAGTGAAACACAGAAGGGTGAAACTTGTATTTTCAGCACTATAAATAAATCAAAGAGTAATTTGCCAGAGTTTTCAATAGCAATTTATCAGAAAATAAGTGTCAAACCCTCAGTGGTTGTTTTAGCTTTTTAAGAAACTGAAATATTTATAGATGTTTACGGGAATGAGTTTGAAGGCGCAAACAACTCATTTCCCCTTACTTCTCTCAAAATGCATGGCAGTTACCTTCCTGGTTTGTCCTGAATAGCTAGGTTAGCATTTCCTACACCACCACATCAAAAAGAAAAATTTTTCTTTTGTCTTCACACTAGATATCATTTATTATTGAACATAAACATTTCAACAAGTCTGACAGTATTCCAGAGCAGTTATCATCAAGTATAATTGAGGGTGGTGAGATGAATGTTTCTGTTCATCTTTCAGCATCTATATTACTTCTTTTTTTTTTTTTTGAGACAGAGCCTCAAGCTGTCACCATGGAGAGAGTGCCGTGGCATCACAGCTCACAGCAACCTCCAATTCCTGGGCTCAAGCAAGTCTCCTGCCTCTGCCTCCCAAGTAGCTGAGACTTCAGGCGCCCGACACAATGCCTGGCCATTTTTTTTTTTTTTTTTTTTTTGGTTGCAGCCGTCATTGTTGTTTGGCGGGCCCGGGCTGGATTCGAACCTGCCAGCTCAGGTGTACCTGGCTGGTGCCTTAGCCCATTGAGCCACAGGCGCCGAGCCCATATTACTTCTCTGATAGCTTCTATATTATGGAGAAAGCACATGAAACATCTTTCTCCTATAGAAAATGAAAAGCGTGTCCAACTCTGAAACTTTGGGCTACATTATTGCTTTAGGTCATAATCACTTACAATAGAAAAAAAATGAGATGAATTACTAATGTCTTTCTGGAAATAATAAAAGTCTAAGTTTTAGATTTAATTTCATATATATTGGCATCAAATACACAGTGCTAAAATGTTGTTTATACAAATAGTACACTGTTTGATTGATCCCAAATCAAGGAGTTCTGCTCAGTCTGTTGTGAGGGCCAGGTTTTACCACTTTTATCACCTCCATCTTCTCTGTGGCTACCATTACCATCAGCACTTCATAGATGGAGATGTCGGCATTCAAAGTCATTAAGACAATGAGCCAAGGCCATGGTGCACACAATGGTAGAAGGAGAGTCCAAAACTAAAACTTCTGACTCCAAATAGCAGGCTCTTTCGGTTAGTATAACAGATGCACATTTTCAGTAATCAGTGGTACTTTAAGGTGGTATTGCTGGGAACTAGAACATAAAAGAAAAAATAGGTAGAATTTAAAACCAGAAAACTAAAATCAACTGATGGCCAACAAACTAACTCTTAGGAAAAAAAAAAATGCTAGAACGGGGGAGGATTACCCAGAGCTGTGCATCGACATAACAAACTCTGGAGAGCATCAGGAAGGAGCAGTGCACCCTGAATTAGCATCATGTGATGGGAGTTGAGGCCTGCACAGCATCCAGGAAGGCGCCAATGGCCCAAGAGAAGAGGCGTCTTTGGAGAGGACGCTACTTAGAATGCCGTAGGAACCCAAGTGCCCTTAGACCCATGAATAGATTAACAAACAGTGCATGTACTATTCAGCCATAAGAACAGATGGTAAACACATTTTTTGTGTTTACCTCGATGGAGTTAAAACACATTCTTCTTAGTAAAGTATCGCAAAAATAGAAAAAAAAGTATCCGATATACTCAATACTAATATGAAACCAATACATAAATAACTAGATGCTCACACGAAAGGAAAATACAGTATAGTCTAGTGAGAGGGAGGGAAGAGGATACAGACAGAAGGGGGCGGAGGGAGAGCGATTGGAAGGATCTCACCTAATGTGCACAATGTGAGGGTGTTCAGCACCCCTCTGGGTGAAGGCTAAACTACAACTTGAACTTTACCTTAGAAATGAAAAAAATGCAATATAAACATTGTACCCTCATATTAATCTGAAATAAAAGAGAAAAAGAACCATGAATAGGGGGGGAAAGGAGAATGAGTGGGACAGCAGTAGACAGAATTAAAAAGGAAAAAATATAAAAAGTACCATTTTTAAATCAGATTTTTAAAAATGTAGCCTTTTTAGGTAAAGAAAGGCTTAACTATTTTGAGTTGTAGAACTTGATCTGAGTAAAGTGGAGATTTGGGAAACTCAAAATATTTTAAAGACCTCTATCATCTTTCATATATGCATATACTTGTATAACTCAATTAGTAATACAGCTTCAAATATGTAATTTGAATTCCTTGGGGTAAGTTATTTGAGTTATCAAAATAATACAATATACATATGCACACAACATATATGACACACTGTCATGCCTTCATTTATCAACATGTATTGACTAAGTTACACTCAGCCAGATATTAAAGGATTTAAAGAATGATGTGAATCAATGTCCTTATCTTCACTCAAAAAGTTTTAAATCTTACATGGGAAGGCAGACACATAAGTGAAACAGAACCCTATTTCTCATTGTAATTTAAAGCCAATATTTCACAGTACTTGTGACCAAAAAAAGTACGTACCATGTCTAATCAATTTCCACCATCCTTTTAATTAGAGACTTAAGCAATTTTTGTTCCTAAGGAAAAAAATGTTTCCTAAAGCAGAAAAGTCTTAGATTCATGATGTTTGAGTTATAGTTTAGTCATGAAATACTTTACTTTGTCATGTGGTAACTTTTTTCAGTCTAGTTTATTCCACACCCTCCTTCAATGGGCTTTTCCATCTTAGCCAGTGGCAGCAGCATCTACCAAGCTGCTCAAGACAAAAACCTCAACACTATTGATTTCTCACTTTTAAATTTTTCCTTCTTTAATTGTCATCTCTAAAGTCAAAGTTAACATCATTTTTCACCTAACAATCAGGTCTAGTTACTAAAATAACTAGCATGCTAACTACTCTTCAAATTTCCACTCTAGACTTTCTAATATACATGTATTTTCTACAAAAAAAGTGGTTTCTCTTAAAATGTTAATCATATTATTTGCTTTCTCATTTAAAATTATTCATAACTTCCCGTTATATCACATCCATCCTAGTATGTTTCATAGTCATTATTATTATTCTATTTTTCTTACTAGTTTTTAAGTGCACAAGTATTTAGTATATTTTCCTTATGTAAGCTGAAACATGACAAGTAGAGTTAAATTCTACTGTGTAAATTCTTGCTCCTAATGTTAGTTCTATTACACATTATTCATTTTTGAAAATGTTTTCCATGCCTTTGCATACGTTTTAAATATTTGTAGTGTTACTTCAAAGTATAAATTAAAATAACTTTAAATTTTCTTCAAGTTACCAATTATTCATTTATAATTACTTCAAATTATCTCTTAATAACAAAATTACACATATAAATTCTTTCATAATTACTCTAATAATTTTATTTTCACTTTTTTTACTTGATTTTTCATTCATTTGGATTATTTTTTGTATCTATATGTGATTTGATGTTGATATTCTGAAACCACTTAAAAATACCTTTTCAAACTCTAAATTCATGTATATGTAGCAATTCCTCAGAAATCTCTGTTCCATTGTTCTATGGGCCTAGTGATGTCAATGATAACATTTCACTATTTTAAAATTATGTCTTTATCCTGTATTGTACAATTTGGTAAGAAAAGCATCTCCCTTCTTCATAATTAAGTTCCAATATTCTTGCATGTATAAAATTCCACGTGAATTTTAGAAACTGTCCAATAAATTTTTCAAGTTCCAAAGATTGAATATTATTGTAAATTTATGGATTTGTTGGCAGAAGAGAATCGACAGTTTTACAAAATTGACTTTTCCCATTCACAAATCTGGGTGGCACACTATATATTCAGATTTTCTTCAAAGTCTGCCAAGTTACTTATCAGCTATGTGTACCATGACAAATAACTCTAAATGCAACTTCCATCATATCTCTCTTTGGTGAGACTGGTGATAACAGAGTAGCCCCATCTTCTTATAACTAACAGAATACTCTCTACATTCCATTGCATTCTCAAGAACAATATAAGCACACAGATCACAGCTAAAGAAAGTTTTTAAATTCTTACTATGTACTGAAATGCTGAAACATCACTATAAGATACCCAGAATCACTTTCATTTTTTTGCTAGCACCTCTTCGAGGCACAATATTTTCAAAAGATTTAAATTTAATGGAGTATTTCTACAAAAGTTCATGACCACAAGGAGAAACTCATTCATCATTACTTATTGTGTGTCGCTCTTACAAAACAACTTTAGAATAGACTTTGGATTTCAGAAGACACCTGCAGATTTTCCTGATGTCTGAAAGCAGGGATGAATAGTTAGCTGGGTCACCTCTCACCTCATATTGAAGCAATAGAGCGGTTACAACTCAGTAAGAGAGAGATGGGTCATCTTCTCCAGTGCAAACAAAGCATATTTGTAATACTGTCATTGCATTTGTAAATGTATTCTCTAACAGAAAAAAAAATTGTCTAGTTTATAATGAACTCTACATGTTTAGTGGAAAATAATTTTTTTTTAACATTTGTTTTCTGTTTTCTATCATTTCCCCCTAATAAACTAAGAAATGTAACTTGGCTCTAATAAAAAATGAACAAACAACCCTTCCTTTAATTCACTTAGTTAATTCATGTTTTCATGCATTTATGTCAATTCGCTGTTTTCTGTATTGCAATATATTACAAAAGTTTACATAGCAAATCTTGGTTAATATTAAATGCTATATTTCAAAGTAGCTAATAGAAAGGTTCTATAGACTACACTTCAAATATTTTTGTAGCAGCTAAAATTGCTGAAATTTGCACAGTCGAGACAAACCAGACATACCTGACATTTTGAGGATTTAACAAAGGAAGATACAACATATTTTCAAAAGCTTAGACTTTTTCTCACCAGTGTAGTATTTTGCCTGGTGGCACTAAGGGCACAATTTCTGTCTTATTTATAACTGCTCCTTCCAACTTATTGGTTGTCTTTCAAAAAATTATCTACGTATGTCTAAGTACCAACATTTTAAATATACAACTCTCTCCCTTTAACACTAATGGAGGCATCATATCCATAGTGCATCACTTTTCACATTAACATTTGTATTAATCACTAACTATACCTCATATAAAAATGTGGAAAACATTGTTTTTGAAACAATGCATTATTTTAACATTAACTATAATTCAATAGCCACCTAATTGAATAAATAGAATATTGTCAACACACACACACACTTCACACACACACACTTACCCTTGTAGGTAAGATGGTAACCCACCCTATTGGTAACATAGAAGCTGAATTTTTATTGTATTCACTTGATTTTTTCCTTCATTTTACCACTATGCGTGGAAAATTAATTCTCTAATTTAGCTTTTTCTGTTCTTAAATTTTATTAAAAATATTCCTAGTGTCTAATTTGTTGTGTGTGGGACATCACATACTTTAGTTTTAAGCATATTGTGTGTAACTACAGTTCACTCATTCTCTTTGCTATATGGTATTCCATTGTAAAAAACAGAAAACAATTTATTTAATCATCCTCTTGGTGGACAGATATTTGAATGGTTTCTAGTACTGACAGTTATGTATCATATATAATACTGCTCTTAACATTTTATAATCTATGTACTGTGGAGGTATTTTCATATTTGTATATGCATGTCGTATATGATAGCATGAGAAATATGTACGTATATCATTCTATTGTCATATATTACTGTGATACATATTATTATATATATTATATATGTGCATTAATAACATATTTTCTCTCTTAACACAAACATATTTCTGTTAATATTCTGTGTAGAATATTTTTAACCCGTCTTTCATTAAAGGGCATTTACACTGTGCTTCATCTTTTGGCCCTACACACAATTGAGCCTGCCCTGAAGAGAGTTGGAGACGAAAGTCTCAGGCCTTTGGAAAAATGCCCCAGCAAGAAGAGCAACCACCATTGTGCCAAATTTCTACAAAATATTCTTCTACATTTGTCTTTGCACACACATACTAGAAAATAAATATCCAGTAATGGAATTCCTGGGTCAAATACTTTTATCCAAAAGAAATATGACATAAGATTATTTTGTGCCACATTTATCATATTCCACTAATTTTAATACACTTATTTTAATAAGTGGTTTGAAAACTTACTACATGCAGTTTGCCGGTGAGAATATATTAAAAGTGTTCATGGGATGAGGGTTTTGAGAGAACACACTCTTCTGGTAGTTGGATGTTACTGTATTAAATTTATAAACTTGAAGATTATCTACTCAAATCAAGTATGAGCCATTTTTTCTTGCTGAAGGCTTAAAATTAGTAAAACTAGAGAAAAATGCCAATTACTAGCCATCAGGCTACAGATAAATGGAGCCTTTCCTTCTTTGAGGTGGTGATGGTTTAAAAGTAATGAGAAGAAGCAAGGAGATCATTATTTCAAAAGTTCTAGAGATATTTGCCCTTACTATTTCTCTTTAATCACATCTTTTGACATTTATGTCTAAGAATATACATTGACAAAAAAAAAAAAAAAAAAAAAGTACTTGGAATTCCTGCCGAACCACACAAATTGGACTTCATCCAGAACCAATTTTGAAATAGCCGAAGCTTGTCTTCAGAGTCTATCTTTTTTCACACAATGGATTCCATATTAGGATTTCTTGATGTTTTTAACTTCAGATTTCTAGGGAAATGTGCTGCACTTAAGTGCCCCCCTTCTTAGACTAAGAAGTGTTTCTCTCACACGGTCCGTTCAAACATGGAAACTGATCAGATAAAAGGATCTGAGATATAACACTAATTCCTGCGTATAAATTCTTGAACTATATCTCCCAAAGTTTAGTTCTCAGAATACTACCTCATATATTACTCTGAATTGGGTGCCCTAAAGGCTAGTATATCATCTTTTATATTATCTACATTTGGAAAGGAGACCCTGTGAAAACTAATTAACATGACTGATAGTCAAAATATATCTTAAATAAACTCGCAAGAATAATAAGTAATGGTAAATAATAGCTGGAAAAAGAAGAGACCACTTGTAAATTTTTTTGTTTTGTCTTTTTTTTTTTTTTTTCTGGTTCATAGAGTGATTGCTTTCAACCTTCTCCTATTCATTGTGATGTTGACTGCAGTTTCTTTCCTTTTTTGTTTGTTTGTTGTTTTTGTATACTGGATTATTTTCAAGTATATTACATCTGTGTCCAGTTTGCTAAGGGTTTTGTCATGAAGTGATGTTGAATTTTATTAAATACTTTTTCTACATCTATCAAGATAATCATGTTTTCTTCTTAATTCAATTTATGTAAAGAATCACAGATTTACATAGGTTGAACCATCCCTGCATCCCTGAAATAAAACCCACTTTTTCATGATGTATTGTCTTTTTTATTTGCTGTTGGAATTATTTGCTGGTATTACATATTTTGTTGAGGACATATCAGGGATACTAGCCTTAAGTTTTGTTTTGTTCTTGTTGTATCCTTGTCTGACTTTGGTATCAGGGTGATACTGGCTTTGTAAAATAAGCCATTCCACCCTCCTCAATTTGTCAGGGCAGTTTCAGGAAGATTGGTACCAGTTCTCCATATATTTAAATATTAACTGTGAATCCATCTGATCCTGCCCTGAACTTTTCTATTTGAATTGAGAATTTTTCAATTAATGATTTAATCTCACTACTAGTTACTGATCTGTTCAGGGTTTCTATTTCCAATATCTTTGTATTGGGATTCAGATTTCTCTTGCATCTCATTGAGTTTTTTATTTGAATGCTTTGTCTGGCATTTTGGAAATTTCTTGTTGATCAATCAGAATTTGCTGCTGGAAAATTACTGTGTTCCTTTGAGGGCATCATAACACCTTAATTTTTCTTTTTTTATTTCAGATGAATATGAAGGTACCAATTATTAGGTTACATTGTTTGCATTTTATAGGTACAGTTCAAATTGTAGTTGAGCCTTTATCATGGGAGTGTGCTGTATACCCTTACTTTTTCCCCATTAAGTTACAGATTACAAACACCCCACTTTTTTCCTTCTTTGCTCTCCCTCCTGTTCCTTCTGCCCTATTTGAATTTAATTGTGTTTTTCTTTCATGTGGCTGTGTAGTTATTTATTTGATAGTTTCATATTAGTATTGTATACATTGAATACTTGCTTTTCCATTCTTGTGATACTTTGCTAAGAATAAAGTTCTTCAACTCCATACAGGTTATACAAAAAATATAGTCTCCATCTTTTTAATGGCTTAATGGAATTTAGTGGTATACACATACCACCATTTATTAGTCCATTCATGAGTTTATGAGCACTTATGAGCACATACCACCATTTATTAGTCCATTCATGAGTTTATGGGCACAATCTCTTGGTGATTGTGAATTGAGCTGTGATTAACATTCTAGTGCAAATGTCCTTGTGGTAAAATGATTTTTTTTTCTTGTAGATAGATAGTGATGGGATCCAGGGTTCAAATGAAAGGTTTACTTTAACTCTTTGGGGGTTCTCTTTTTTTATATTTCTAGTTTTATTACATTTAATTCTTCATATCTGGAGAAACAGTTGCTTCTTATTGTTGAAATTACATTCATTGGGGTAAAACTGTTTTTCTTGAGGAGGTTGCTATTGTGAGTGTTGAGTAGGGAGGGCTTTTTGGCTTTTCCTCCTGAGTGTGTTCACAGGTGAAGAGTCTGTATGAGTCCCTTATTATTAATAGTCTCAGTGTAGTGGCTTTGTCAAATGCCAGCTGTGGTAACATGTACTGGGCAGGTGAGCCAGCTGAGTGCCTCCGGGTTAGCCAGAGCAGCACGGGTGATGGTGGCAGCAGAGTTTTCAAGAAGCTTGTCTCCTTTCCCAACGCCATGCACTTGCGTAAGCACATGTTGCGGGTCGACCTCCAGGTCAGTAGGTGGTACTAGCAGGTGAAAGCCCCCAGTGTTGTGGCAGCAGGGTCTATGCTTGACTTTCCATAACCTAGGACTCTGCATTCCACGGGAAGGCCTGGGCTATGTTTGGAATGTTCCGTGGTCCGTGTCCAGTGCTCCGCCTGACACTGGTGGAGAGGGGAGCGCTGGGCGGGGTGGTCTAAAGGAGCTCCGACCTTCCCCGGGGGGTACCTGGACAATGTTGTAAGGATACTGCAGAGAGAAGAAGGGAGACCAACAGTCACTTTGGCAAAGTCCCAGCAGTAGAAAAGGGCAGTTCCTGCTTCACAGCCAAGTGAGCAGGGTGGAGTCTCTGTGCCCTCAGGCTCCAAACCTGGAACCTGGCCGAGCTTCCTCCCCTCCCACAGCCCAACCAGGACTCTTCGCAGGGAGTGGGAACAGTTAGCAGAGTCAGGGCAGACCCCTTCCATGACTCTTTCGCAAATCCCCTCCCATTTCAGTCCTGGGAATGACACTTAATTCTAGGGAAGAGCCCGGAATCCCTGCCACACTCACCTCACTTCCGGCAGTGAGGACACCTCCCCAGCTCTAGACCAGATGGCCAATCCCAGGCCCTCTGCTCCCCTCAGGTGGCCAATCCCAGGCCCTCTGCTCCCCTGAGGTGGCCAATCCCAGGCCCTCAGCTCCCCTCAGGTGGCCAATCCCAGGCCCTCAGCTCCCCTCAGGTGGCCAATCCCAGGCCCTCTGCTCCCCTCAGGTGGCCAATCCCAGGCCCTCAGCTCCCCTTACTAGCATGGGTCTTCTACAAGCACCCTGGTCTGGGATCGTATAGGGGGGCTTAAAAGGGCTGATTCTTCTCAGTCTCCTGGCTGCTCCCCAAGTTAGACCTGGGCTTGGGAGTGTTAAGGTGCTCTCCTGTGGTCCAAATTCCATGGTCACCCAGTAGGAGGGTTGGTGCAGAGGGACAGTCACTCCCTACCTCGTCCTGTTCTGAGTTTCACTCCCAGTTCTCAGACCACCTTCTCCTCCTCAGGATCTGGTGTCCTTTACTTTTCTGTTGAATTCCCAGGTTTATTCATGGAAAAAATTTCACAGCTTGAATTTCTATACCCTATTTTGCTTCTTCCAATGAGTGAAGCACCGCAGAAAAGCCTCTAGTCTGCTGTGTTTTCATCGAGTGCCCCAGGGTCCTGAAGCTGTAAGCATCACTCCAGGTGGGTACCAGGGAAAAAGAAGCTTTGGTCTCCACTTAGGAAAAAAAATATGTATATATATATATTTTTGAGACAGAGCCTCAAGCTGTCACCCTGGATAAAGTGCTGTGGCATCATAGATCACAGCAACCTCCAATTCCTGGGCTCAAGCGAGTCTCCTGCCTCAGCCTCCCAAGTAGCTGGGACTACTTGGCCATTTTTTGGTTGCAGCTGTCATTGTTGTTTGGCAGGCCCAGGCTGGATTCGAACCCGCCAGCTCAGGTGTACATGGCTGGCACCTTAGCTGGTTGAGCCACAGGCGCCAAGCCAGAAAAATATATTTTTGACACATATTTTTCTATATATCCTAAAGTAGAACCAATATATTTTGTGCCTGAATTTTTTGTTTATTTAGAATAAAGTAGTTGAAACTTTCCTAGAAATACATTTTCATCAGAAAGGAGTAACAATTGAGCTTTATGGCTAATTGTCTTTTCCATTTTTTCATTTGTTCTGAAATTAATCATAAAATAAACAAATATAAATATTTTTATTTTTTTAAAAAGCTCAAGACTGATTATGACAATAAGCATAAAAATAAAAAGAAGCCATACCGGAGTATAATATATGGTGAAATAGTATTGTTACTGGAACTTTGTATTCTCTCCTGGCTGACTGGCCAAATCTGATACCAGAATTTCAGGTTCTTGGTCTCGGTGATTTGAAGAATAAATCTGCGGACCACAGATCAGTGGTAAGACAGAATTTATTTACAGAAAAGAATACAAAAAACACTACAGCTCCTGGTAGAGAGACAGAACTCAAGTGGGGAGAGAAAAGCTCTCTCCTTTTCACCAGTCTTTCTCCATCTTGCTTTAGGCTCTTAGTCTCCAGGTATATATAGGTGCATGGGTTCCTTGGCCAGGAAATGAATGAACACAGTCCCTTCCCCGGAGGCAAGGTGAATGAATGTATCAATGAATGAACACAGTCCCTACCGCCAGGGCAAGGTGAATGAATATATTAATGAATGGACACAGTCCATTCATGGAATTGAGGCCTAGGAAATTCACATGAAATTGACCTAGGCATGGGCAATGGGAGTTCTGTATTTAGTCCTATGTGTAAAGTGAAGGAGACACCAGGGCACCGGTGCCTCCTCGGCAGTTTTCCAGCCTTTTTGGTTATTGGAGCCTCCAGAGGGGGTCGGAGGCTCCCCTCCTTGCCTGTCATCCAGCCCACTGGTTCCTCAGCTGGCTGCTGCACCAACACCGCCAAGGTGGAAGCTCAGCTCCACTGAGCTGGTTGGGCTCCAAATGTCCTGCATCAGGTATTTTACATTGAGCTAAACTAATAAAACCCAAAAAATAGTTTTAAAAAAACTAGTTGAACATGAAGAAACATCAACACCAGTTGGTTAAAGATAGTATCAGTGGTGTGTTTTCTTTTCCCAAAGTATTGGAAATTGTTTTCCTGAAAATTGCTAGGATTAAGCATAATAGCACAGTTTTATTGGGAGATACTAATCAATTAACCCTAATCCCCATTCTTAAATTCCACGTGGATTTACTAGCATACGGTTCACTATTTAAACCTACATATCTCCATCTATAAAATTAGGATAATATCAGTCAGACAGGTTTTATTTGTAAGCAGACTAATGCTTGTAAGGAAGTAATGAGCAGGTCTAAGGACTGCTCCTAATGGATAAGTAACCATCCGCGAGTGAAGGAGACATTATTACAATTTGCATAATATTCTTGATTCTGCTCAGTCTGAGTACCAGTGATTGGTAGGTAATACTCAGATGGCTTTACGCCTGGGTTTAATCACATGAAATGCCTGCACATAATGAACCTGTATATTGGGGAAGTTGACAGTTTCTCTTTGGTTCTTTAGTCTATACATTTATTATGGGAGATAAAATTATTATGAAAAGTTGCCATAATCTGAAACCTTATTTTTTTTCTCTGTCTTATGCTATTGAGGGGCTAAATCTCTAGTCTAAACCTTTACCCTAACTCTTGCTGATTTCATACACGAAGCTGGGGCATCCCTAAAACCTTTTGTAAGGCTGAAGTCACGGGACAACACCATTAAAGTAAAATGAGAAGACTGATACCATGGCCCTGCCTGACAGCTCTGCTCCTATTAGCAGAAGGTTCTTGAGATGGCAGGATAAAGCCCTGGGCAACATATGCTATGACAGTCATGGTCATGGCCTATTTCTGTTATTTCCTTTTTAAGTTAGCTTGCATTGTTAGCAATTTCCTATCCATCTTTGAGCTATCTCTAAGGCACTGCTAGGATTAGGATTTAATATATAGAGCAGAGGATAATGATACAAAAAGAAAAAGGAAAATAAAATAGGAAAATAAACACTGAATTATAGAAGCCGTGAAATGCATTAAAATGAAACATTTGTTATTTTGTATATTTATAAGAATATGAGCTATATACTCTTTTCTCATTTGTTTTAAGATTCTGAAAATATTATTTTAGGTGTCATCACCTGTCCAGCAGTGTCATGATTTTCTCTGCCCATCAAAAAAGCCAATCATTTCTTTGTCCCTATCTTTCAATTGTCTTTTTGTCTCCTTAAGTATAAAATTCTTTCTATACATTATATTATAGAAAAAATAAAATAGCTGAGGTTTTAACTTGTTTGAATATAGTGTTAACATGCTATATGTTTTAATTGATATGCTAAATTGGAGGATTTTTTTAAATTCAAGCTGTGTGGTAATAATTTTAAAAGTCTTTTTTCTGATTATAAAATACAATACTTTTTGCATTCATGTTTCTTGAGTTATTATGAAATTCAGTTTTATGCATATAGAATTTAAATGTCAATTGCATCTATATATTTTTGTCTTCAAAAATTACCATTGTACACTTACTATGTATTACCTCATGCAACATTATAAATGGTTGAGCAAAATATCTTGTCTGTACTAAAGGAATTTATGTCATAGTAGTTGGAATTTGATACATGGAGAAGTTTTACAATGCAAAATAGTAAGTGCTATCGTCAGGAGCTTCCACCATTTCCAAATCCAGAGATCCTTTCTGGAAATGATGAAGTACAAAACAAGTGATTATAAGGTGAACATGCAATTATAGAATTTCTACTTGCACTGAGTATGATCAGAGTCTCTGTATATCCAGCATACCCAAACACGTTATTTCTTTTAGTGTATAAGGTGATGTTACATTATTTCATATAAAGATTCATTTTATTTTTCTCAAGGGAGCATTTGTTTTCTCTATCGAAACTCCTCCCAATTTCATCTGCAAACATTCTCTGAAATTGGAGGTATTCAAACTAAGGAATTAAAACCCTGAAATTACTGCATTTTTTTCATTTGTATATAGATTTTCTATTTATAATGCTCTTCCTTCCCATAATTAAAGTTTATTGGTGGGACAACAGGGAGCAGACAAATGTTGTTTGAACCTCTATTGAGACTTTGACCCAGCCTGAATAAGTTCTCAAGAGATTCTTGCATTACTTCAGTTTGTTCTTTAATTTTTTTGGCCTTATGTTTTTTACTTCTTTGCACACCAAGGGTTTGTTTCCCTGAAATTACCAATAATCACACATTCTATTTCAATAATATTACATAGATGCTTCTCCCTCTTCTAGGATAAGTATTTTTCTTTTGAACATATCCATCCATATAACATTCCAAATGTTCTCTTCCAAATATTTATTGAAGTATATTAAAAACCCAACATGTGGTTTGTAATTGTATTAACTTCAACATATGAGTCACAGAACTTGGGTTAATCAATACACAGTGTTGTAGATAGGCTTTTCCGGGAAATTGAGGAAATAATGTATGCCTTATACACAACCATTCTTTGACACTCTTTTTGTTACCTTTCCATTTTTATTGTCCATGTAAATATGAAGGATTCCTTTAATTTACTCAACTTGTATCAACACACTGTAATGTCTTTATTTTTCACCACAGTTAAGCCAATGATTTTAAAGTTAATCTAGAAATTTAAAAAAAAAATTGAATTCTTAAGAGAGGTCCTAGGTCGGTCTTGAATCATTCTTCCACAGACATGTTTTCTCATACATTCAAAAGAGATACTTTCTGGTTTCTCTGTTTCTAAAGGAGAAATGCTACTAGACACTCAGTTTACCAGCCTCGTTGTTCGCACAGTACTGTTCCACAAATACTAAGGTAAGATAGGGTGACCTCAGAGTTTGCTGAGCTATTTAATGGCAGACAATTTTTCTTCTTCAGACAAAAGTCTGAAATTTATTTCAGACTCCACTCCAATCTGTGTTCTCCACATCCACCCTTCTCACATTACAGTTCCTTGTGGATACAGTCATCTTCACCGTGTGTTTATGTGTGCTACAAAATTTAGAATTATTGCTTTTGATTCAAATTTAAAGAGACCTGCATAATTAACTCATCTATCCTTTTAAATTATGACCTTACTCAGCAATAAGAAAAAGAGGAGAAAACAAATCACCTTTGTTACTGAGAGAGGGTGAGTTATAACTCCAAAGCAGCTGATATGTCTGCTTATTCCGAGCCGTCTTCCCCCATCCACTGGCTCACCTGTGGCAGTGTCTACAGAGGATTCAAAATAAACTGAGTTGCTGTCTTATAATTTTCCAGGCAAAGCAGCAAAAAAAAAAAAAGGAACAAATTCCCTAGTCTTAGGACTTTTGAACATTAATTTTACCTAAATCAAGACATATAGAATTGCTTTTCTCTCCAACCAGGCAAATTATTCCACTTTCTGGGGAGAAGAAACAAGTAATTCATGAAGCTGGAATTGTATAGAAAACAATTTAACTCTGTGAAAATCAGAAGCACGAAAAAGAGACTTTCTTTATTGAATGAATATTATTCAGTGTCTGAAAGGCAAAAGCAATGTCAAGTATTTTACCAATAATTTGAGAGTAATTTGAAAACATAGTGTACTTTGTACTAAAAAGAGTATACCAATGTACTATACAAAAGGTAATAATTAAAAAACCAATACAGGGATTTTATTTAAAAATATACCTCCTGCTCTCTTCTTTTGGTTTCCATTATTTGAAACTTTTTTTCTTTATCAGATATGTAATCTCTTCTGCAGTGGTGTGGTTTATTTATTTTTACAGGTATTTTCAGTGTTGAATTCCAGTTACTCAGAGAACCTTGAGTACACAAAACTTTCAGTATATGACTCCAAAATAAGTTTTTTAAAAAGTCAAAGAACAAATCAATAACCTGAATTATTTGAAATGGTCTATATTGAATTAGAATATTACATGAAAATTTCCACAAGAATGATAACATAAAATGACTTCTTCTATACTCTATTTATGAAGTGCTGTGCTATGCAAAAGTCAATACATGAATATAATATTAGGAAGCTATTAAAACTGCTTGTAAGCTCATATCCATTAACATTATTTTTAATAAACTTTCCACTTTAGAATAGCTTCTGATTAATGGAAAAATTACAGAGAGAGTAATCACATAAACCCCACACATTCTCATCTCTTACTAATATCTTAAATTATTTTTATAAATTTGTCACAATTAATGAACAATTACAAATGCATTATTAATAATATCATTATTGTTTGGCAATCGTTAATCATCAGTTTTGTTTTGTTTCGTTTTGTTTTGTGTTTAGTTTCAGAATCACATGCATTTGGTTGTCATATTTGCTTAGTAGACAATTGGGTATAACTTTTTCAGAGTTTCCTTATTTTGCATAAGCTTGATAGTTTTGAGAGGTGGTTGTCAAATATTTTGTAGAATGCTCCTCAATTGGGATTTGTCTGAGGTGTTTCTCATGATTGTATTAGGGGTTATATGTTTTGTAAAAGAACATCATAGGGAAAAGTGCCATTTTCACCACATCATGTTACACTATCAACATGATTTACCATTGTCGATGTTGACCTTGATCATGTGGCTGAGGTGCTGTTTGTCAGCTCTCCCTTCTATAAAGTTATTCATTTTTTCTACTTTTCCTTAACCTTTGGAAGGAGGTCACTATGCACAGCCTACCCATAAGGAAAAAGGAGTTTTATTCTCCCTACTTGAGTACAGAGAAACCATACATATTTTGAATTCTGCACAGTTTTATCAATTTTTCTCCATTTATTTATTTATTTAATAACTTTTTAATGCTAGTACAGAATCTTACATATTTACTTTATATGTTGGTTTGTGATTCAATTCTAATTTATTTACATTATTGCCTAAATCATTCCATATATTGCTATTTGATGGCTCTTGTGTCCTTTTGGTATACATGTATCAATGAAAGTTTTTATTTATTTATTTATTTTTGATAACACTTTCCTACTCTCTAGCATTATAAAATGATACCAGGGTCATTGTAAGTATTTCCTGCCTTAGGGCTAGAATCAGATATTTTCTCATGGAGCCTTGGTTCCTTTTTTGTTTGTTTTCTTATAAAATGGTATTAGAAACCAGGATCTGAGTACCAGGTATTCTCATTGCTACTAGGGTAGCAAACTTTATGGACACTCTTTATAAGAAGAAATACACGGTATATAGGTTTTTCACACTGGCTACATTCACTTAAGAATATGTATTTAAGATTTATGTGTATCTTCTTATGGATTAATCTATTTGTTGTTATAACTTCATAACATTTCACTATATATAGATATATAACTACATTCATATATCATTTTCTTTTCACTTGAAGAATTTAACCTTCATTTTGGAGTAGATTTGCTGGTGATGAATTCCTTGTGTTTATATTTATCTAAGAAAGTTTTTTTTTTTTTTTTTACTTTTAAAGGATAATTTTCAGGATATAGAATTCTATACTAGTACTACTTTTCTCAATACTTTAAGTATTTCACTCCCCTTTCTTCTTGTTTTCATTGCTTCTGATAATTATGTTGGAATTTCTGTTTTCAGTAAACTATTTTCCTACACTTACTTTTTTTTAAAGAAATTCTCTTTGTTTTTTGTTTTATTCAACTAAAATATGATATGTCTCAGCAGTGTGTATGTGTTGATGCTTACCCTGCATAGTGTTCTTAGATCTTTCGTTTGGTGTCTGTAATTAATATTTAATAGTTTCCACCTTTATTACTTCAAATATTTCTGCTTTATTCTTTCTTTCTTATTCTTCTATAATTTCAATTATGGATATGTTACAATTTTTGAAATTATCCCATAGTTCTTAAATGAACTATTTTTTTCATTCTTTTATTTTTCTTTGCATTTCTGTTTGGGCAATATTTATTTATCCACCATCAACTTTGAGTGATTCTTTTTTCAGCCACATAGAGTCTATTGATGAGCCATGTTACAGTATATTTTATCAGTTCTTTTTGATCCTTTCTTCAAGTTTCCATTTATATTTTTATATTGCTCAACTGAACTTGAATATTGTCTATTTTTCATTAGAGCACTTAACATAGTAAACACATTTACTTTAAATTTCTTATCTATTAATTACAACATTGGTGTCATATCTGTGTGTATGATTCTGAAATTTTCTTTATATGAAGTTTTCTTTTTTAATGTTTTTGTTTTTATTAAATCATAACAGTTTACATTGATGCAATTATGGGTTTCAGTGTACTGATTTAATATACAATGTGAAATGCTTACATTGAGCTGATTAAGACATCTATCACAATGATACTCTTTTCAGAATAGATTTGAAATTTACCACTGCATCATGCACATTAGGTAAGGTCCCCCCAAATGCACTCCCTCATCCCACTTCCCACCTCCCTCCCCCTCCTCCCATCATCACTCTCTCTTCTTCCCTTCTACTTTCTGGATTATAGTTATGTTTTGCCTTTCATATGAATGTGTAGATGATTACATATTGATTTCATAGTAGTATAGAGTGCATTGGATAATTTTTTCCAATCTTGAGATAATTTACTAGAGACTATGTTCCAGCTCCATTCAGGTACACATAAAAAGTATGAAGTCTCCATCCTTTTTATGGCTGCATAGTATTCCATGGTATACATATACCACAATTTGATACTCCATTCATGTGTTGATGGGGACTTGGGCTATTTCCAAGTCTTGACAATTATGAATTGGGCTACAGTAAACATTCTGGTGCAAATGTCTTTGTTGTAAAGTAAATTTGATCTTCTGGGTATGAGACAAGAAAGATAGAGAGGCATGGAGTGGAGAGAATGACCTGTCCCTCCACTAGGTTTGAGGCTCTTACAGTCTTTTACTCTGGAAACAAATCCTTTATTATGGAAAAGATTCTGGTATATTTTATAGGGATTTTTCTTCTGCGTTTTCTGCCAGAGATGTGAGGGAATCACTCTTAAAACTTCACCCTGACAACATGGTAGAATTCTTGGAAGTAAGCACAGGGAAGTGTGGGTGGCCTCCTAAGATTAAGAGTCCTGCACAGTGGCTCATGCCTATAATCCTAGCACTCTTGGAAGCCAAGGCAGGTGGATTGCTTGAGCTCAGGAGTTCAAGACTAACTTGAGCAAGAGCAAGACGCCATGTCTACTAAAAATAGATCCAGCTAGGCTTTTTGGTGGGTGCTGGTAGTCTCAGGTATTTGGAGATGTGGAGCCAAGAGGCTCACTTAAGCCCAAGCATATGAGGATGTTGAGAGCTATGATGCCACAGCACTCAACCCAGAGGGACAGAATGAGATTCTTTATCAAAAAAAAAAAAAAAAAGACTGATAAAGAACTTCTTTCTCATGTTAGTCCACATTCCACACCTATTGGAAGTTTACCTCACACCACATACAAAAATTAGCTCAAAATGTATCAGAGACCTACAACTTAAATATCTTTTGCAGAAAATATGAGTATACATTTTTATGACCTTGGATTAGTCAGTGGTTTCTTAGATGAGACACAAAACATAAATAACAACAAAAACATAGATAAACAGGACTTTATCAAAATTTAACTTCTGTGGTTCTAATGAAACTTAGTGGAAATTCAAAAGTCACATCTATATATATAGAAGCATTTTTTGCAATAGGCAAAAGATGGAAATGCCCAAGAGTACATTGACAGAGGAATGGGTATATAAAATGCATTATATATATATATATAAATTATGTACATTTATATATTTACAAATATATTTTATACATATAATTGATATATGATTAAAATATAAAACCTACTATTCTAAAATGAAGTTTTATATATATAATATAAAATATATATATACATAAATGTGTATATATATAGAGAGAGACAGAGACAGAGACAGAGAGAGAAGGGATGATTATTCTGTTTGATGAAGGTGGAAAATTCTGACATATCCTACAACACAGATCAACCTTGAGGACATTATGCTACATGAAATATGCCAGTCACAAAAAGGCGAATAATTTATGCCTCTACTTATATGACACATCTAGTCAAATTCACAGAGATAAGAATTAGAACGGTGGGTATTCAGGGCCTGTGGGAGGCAAGGGGAAGAAAACCAGGGGCTAAGGTAGGAAAAGAAAAAAAGGAGAGTTTTTGTATTGTAAATATGGAAGCAAGTTTTTAAGGTGAAAAATTCTGAGAGATTGTTTTCATAACAATATGTAGATAGTTATTAGCACTGCTGATCTGTGCCATTTCAAATGGTTAAGATAGTAAATTTTATGCTATAAAATTTTATGCTATAAATTTTATGTAATAATTTTTTTTACTATAATTGGCAAAAAAGAAAAAGAAAGACTTAATGGTGGCTAAAAAGAAAAAAAAAAGAAAATAACATATTAACCCACAGAACAAAAGGAAATATTTCCTAATCATGTATCTGAAAAGGGACTAATATCCAAAATATGTAAAGAAATCTTATAATGACAATAAAATATGAAAAAACAGTTTGAAAGTGAGTATAGTATTTGGACAGACAATTCTCCAACTATGATATACAAACAACCTTAAAAAATAATATGCTCAATATATTGCATTAAGTAAATGCAAATCAAAACCATAATGAGATACCACTTCATTTAATTTCTGTCTGAATTAAGATATCTTTTACCTTGACTTGTTCCCACCAAAGTGGAATAATAATAATAATTAAATTGATCTTCTTTCATTAAACTACTTAGAAACTAGACAGAATATATAAAACAACAGTTCTCACAACATTGGATGTTGGTATTTTATATTTCTGACAAACATGAAATAAACAAGCAAACCTTATTTCCCCCCAGTTTATTGAGTGGAGAAATAGTTCAGTGTACAATAGAGGGGAAAAAAAGCATTTTAGAAAACAGTGTGGCAATTACTCCCAAATTAAACATATGATGCAACAATGTCCTTTGCAGTATATAACTCAAATTATCAAAAATATACATCTACAAAACAACTACTACATGAATGTTCACTGCAGTATTTACTTACAATAACAAAAAAGGTGTAAAAAATTCAAATATCCTTCAGCTGAGGAAAAGATAGAATGTGTTACATCCATACAATTTACTGTTATTTAGATATAAAGTGAAATAAATAGCTGAGTCGTGCTATAGCATTGTTAAACCTAGAACTTTATGAACTGAAAAACTACCCATAAAAGGCAATGTATATGAAATGCCCTGAATAAGCAAAGCCAGACTGCAGGGGTCCTCATACTATGGCCCACGGGCCACATGCTTTGATGTGAATTGTATTTATTCCCGTTTTGTTTTTTACTTCAAAATAAGATATGTGCAGTGTGCGTAGGAATTTGTTCATAGTTTTTTTTTTTTTTTAATCATAGTCCGGTCCACCAACCGTCTAAGAGAGTGAATTGGCCCCCTGTTTAAAAAGTTTGAGGATGCCTGCTAGAAGTTGCCAACATTTCTCTCTGAGATCATAAAAATGTTCTGGAAATAGACAATAGTTATTGTTGCATAACCTTGCATATATACTAAACTCTATTCAATTGTGCACTTTAGAACAGTAGATTTTATATGCTAACCATATATCAATAAAAAACTTTGAGAACAAAGGTAAATTTTTGTATGGATGAAAACATACTTTAGCCATGTCTACTTCTGTCCAAATTGGAATAATAGGCTGTGAGTTTATCTTTTCCCCTAAAACAACTAAGAAACTGACCAAAATATGTGAAACTGTGGTTCTAAATATCACTTTGAATATTGGGCAAAAAGGGATCAGTGTTTCTGTTTGTTTGTTTATTTATTTTTGAGAAAAACAAAGCAAAAAAGAAAACCTCTCGTTACTCTAATTTACTGAGCAGAGACATATTCCAGGAGTAACACAGAGTGGATAAAGAACTTCTGATACTAATCAGATTAGATAAGACACAAAAACATAAATAACAACAAAAACATAGACAAACAGGACTGGACCCTAGTGGCAAAGCTGGAAACTTTAAATAAATGTCTATGCAGAAAAAAACTGCAGAATCAAAACCAGCAATAAAACAAAACAAGACGAATATTGGTTTTCTTCGAGGCGTCACAGAGATCTCTGAGAGAATGATCCGTTTTTGCCTTCCATTTCTCTATCTCTTTGAGCGTTTGGGAGTGTTCAAATTCTCTGTCCTCGATGTCAGAAATCCTTTCTTCAACTTGCTCTATTCTGTTGCTGTGGGCTTCTACTGTATTTCTCAGTAGAAATTGAGAGTTGCAACTTCTTGTCTCAATGTGTCGAGATCTTTGGTCATTTTGTCTTTCAATTGGTTGAATTCTTGAGACATCTTCTGAATTAAACCTATAGTCTCTACCTCCATGTTAGCTTCCATTTTATTAATCTTGTTTGCTATCCAGATTCTAAATTC